>JAOSLQ010006508.1:0-18912 GCA_025629905.1 Lorius lory | reverse complement strand
CAGCTGGATGTTGTAATGTTCTCAGCTATTTGTTGCTTCAGTCAATGCTCAGTGCTACTGTCCCTGGCCTACTCCGTGTGTTTGCATGGTGCTGAGCTGCACTCTCAGATGGATGTCATAATCACCAGTCTCCCTCCTCACCTGCTCATCTGCACGCAGCTGGGACCCTTCACCAAAGCACTTGGTTGGAGGCCAGGAGCCTGCTCAGTTCAGAGTTAAAGACTCCTGGGCACACTGGGTCCCAAATGAGAGTTTTATTTGAAAAGCTCACGGCACTTCTGTGTTATTAGAAGTATTTTCCTGGCATGGTGCCCTTTATTCTTTATCCACTAGTGCTACTGAGGGGACAGACTGTTAGTATAATATTAGCAACAAGTAACACCTAGGGGTTTTTTCACCACTGGGTCTCAAAACTGTTTCCAGATGATTTCGTCATTCACAGTTTACAGTTTGGGAAACTGAGGCATGGAAAAGGGAGGGATTTATCCAAGGTTCAACAGTCCTCCTTGTCCTTCTGTGCACTGTCCTCCCCTCCCACACGCATTCGTGTCCCTGCTTCATGGCTGTAGCTCTCATCACTATCTAGGCAGACCTCATCACTGAGGAAGGGGATTGAAGAAAGGCCCAGAGGTTAATCACTGTGTTCCTGGTAAAGTCTACAAGCTTCTTCTGATCCCGTAAATATATTGGGGCATGGCTAAGACAAAGCCTGACCCACAAGGGCTTTTTCTTCCCTGCTTTCTAGATAACTGTAGTGTCTTAGAGACATGTACAGGCTTCTTGTCCTGGTGTTTAAGACAGATTTGGGGATCTTCTATGACAAATGGGTCAAAAGAAGTTATTAGCAATTCAGGGGTTATTCTGCCAGGGCTCTAGATTTCTCCTAAGTCAACAAAGAAGGACTGGGTTGCATCAAGATCACTTTCTGTAGACCGGATTCACCTCACCTCACTCAGTCCTTGTCTGCAATGCTCATGTTGGTACTTAGTTATCCAGACTCTCCTGATGAACAGAACAGAGGCTAGGCACCTCCAGAGAATAGTATTTTGGTATTAGACAGCAGGGAGAACCTTGGGCTACCACAAGGGTATGTTGGAACCTCGTCCACCATCTTACACTTTTGACAGAAGAAAGGCAGCCTAGATGTTTAGTTTCAGTCCAGCACAAGCCTGATTTAATCCCAGTACACTATTGTTTTCCGTTGCATCTGGGAAGAAATGGTAAGGGGCTACTCAAACCTTTAGAATGTTGTAGATGGACTTTGGGGACACTTTTTGTCCCTATAAGAGATTGCTGTTGTCCTTCCTGAGGGCTGGGTTGCACGCTGGCTACCAGGCTGTGTTGAAAGAAAGGCACAGGAGGCAGAGGTTGTTCTCCTGGATGCAGGAAAGCAGTGAGCAGAGTGTAAGAACACACACGCTGTGTGTGGCCTCCAGCTTCCTATTCTCCAGGAAGACTGTGGCACAAAGTCCAAGCATGGGGCTCGGCACCAGGAAATTTGGAGTTCGCGTTGACCGTGCTTTGGCCTTGGGTGAGCAGCTACAACGTGATTCCTTTCCATTTCCCCATCTGCAGCAAAGTAGGAAAAATACTTACCCCATATGGAGGATTAAATGTTTAGGAGGGAATCCAAACTCCACTGAAGTCAATGGCAAGTCTCCCAGCGCTTCACCAGGAAAAAATTTCAAAGTGCTAAGTGTTCTGGAGCTTTGCATATGAAAGGGAAATTCTGTTTTGGAGAGTTTCAGCTACTGCGCAGAATGGGACAGCCCTGGTCACATCACTCTATCTCCTGCTATCTCGAGAGCAATCTCTCTTCATCTCATGTTTTAAAGTTTGATGTGCACTGAAACCAAAGCCACAAATCAGAACATTCCTGAACGTTAGGACTGTTTGAACTTCAATCTGGATCTGCCTTTGCAAATGTGCTTTATCTTTATAACACAGGCCAAGCAAAATCCTCCATCTGGGTGCTTTTGAAGCAGGGAGGGTCTGCACGTAAATTCTGCAGTTTGAGTCCTAATCTAATCTCATCTCATCGATGCATTCTCCTGTTTGGCTGTCTATCTGTCTATCTGCCCAGAACATCAGCTTTAAACGTGTGATCTTTGGTCTTCTGCAGAGGGAGAGGCAGGAAAGGTCTGTGGCCTTTTTCTAGCTTTGAAAACATAACAGAGTGTGAAGTCATTCTAGACAGAGGCCTGGATTTATTATATGTGGGTTAGCCCTTCCATTGGGAAATTTTTCAGGATCAGCAGATAACAGTAACAATAAAATTAAAAAGCACTTGCCTAACACTGAAACATTTTGCCAGTATTTCACCTAGTCATCATCACCAGGTTTCCTTAATTCCTATCTTGTTCGTGGGCATATAGTATCACCCAGTGGTAGAAACCAGCTTGGTCAAAAATGCTGCTGATACTATTGTATAAAACACCAGTGACTGACCCTGATTCAGAAAAGCTGAAACCTTCAAAATCTCTCTTTTTTTGGCTGAAACACCTTCTTTCAAAGTTGGGTTTTTTTTTATAGAGTGGGGACAGGGGAAAGGGGAACAAAAGAGCAGCTTGCTTTTCTGCCTCCTTTAGACCACTGCATTTCCAGCTATAGCTACTTCTGCACCTCTCTCCCATCTGTACCCTTTTGCACTTTCAAAAGCACAAGCCCACGTTTGGGCATATGCCCACATGAACAAGCATAGATGTTATATTGTGTAATACATGGGGTAGGTCAAGCAGGAGGATATTTTGGTAGCCAGGGATGGATGACAAGTTCTAACAAGCCCATCCACATGTGTTAAGATTAGAGTGCAGACATCAGCCATGACTCAACAGGATATGCTGGTCCAAAGCCAGGGCTAGAATGCTGTTACTGGCCTTCTGAATCATTAGTGGAAAAAAAAAGGGAAAAGAAAAGAGACATCCCTCTGTCGCCAGCATTCTCCATCTGTTTTTAACTTGGTGATGTCCTTTGGAAGGTAGGTGAACTATTTGGTTTGCTTTAACTACACAAACATCTTGCAGACCGGCGTCTGAACATGCACAGGGCAAGCAGCAATGCCCAGATGGGGAAGTGGGACCAGCTCTGAGATTAGGATGTTTGGCTGCATGAGGATGAGGAAAGGAGGCTGCTACTGAGCTGGTGATCCCATGCCTGTGGGGATGTGAGCTGGCTGGGAAACAGGCGAGGACAGATGGCTCAATACGAACTTAGACTTAAAGGTGGTGCTGGTGGGACAATCTGTATTTTCTAGTGTGGTACAGTGGGAGCTATTGTACCTGGGAGGGCTCTGTCTGAAAGGAAAAAGATGTTTCCTTTCTGAACTGGCAGCTTTTTCAGGTTGGGAATGCACAAGTCAAACCAGGGTAATTTCTTCTCCTGTGTCCTCACCAGCAAGAGCTCATTTCCAGCTTACACTCTGCAGACCAGTTCCCTTCACCTTTTGCCCTGGGTGATTTCATGCAACACCCTAATCTTACAGGGTGTCATACAGGAGGTCTGCCCAGCTTTTCTTTGCCCATGTTTGTTTATTTTCTCTACCCAGCCTAATGATTTGTAATACAGAATAGTAAGTCACTACAGTTATGCCTTTTGTTTGCAGCAGTGAAGATTCCTTGTACGAAATTAGCCACTTATTAGTGGTGGATGGAATACATGGTCCAAATGCAAAGTTATATTAATGGTTTCATGGCAAAACTAATCCAGATACAGTGAAAGCAAGCTTGGTAATGATGATGTTATTCTGTCTGAAATACCAGTCCTTCACAGGGACTTGATTGCTAAGCTCATTTCAACACATAGCAGTTTCTTTAGGAGATGCCATTGAAGCAGGCAAATCTGTGTGCTGCAATCCTAGCCTGCAGTTCTGACTCTCCTGGCCCAGGCAGCAAATTCATAGCCAAGCTGTAAAAGTCTAGATGTAAAAAGCAGATGATATTTAAAGGAGTCACGTGCAAGGACTATATTTGAACAAGATTGTTGCCTGGATAAATGTCAAATGGAGAATAACTGTGCAGGTCTCAGCTCTGCAGAGAAGCTTTGAGAGCTATGATGGATTGCAAACTGATCATGAATCAAGAAATTCCTGCTGTTGTAAAGAAGAAGATTAGTATTGCACTGAGCTGCACTAGCAGGAGTATACCCGTCCAGTGGAATGGAACAGTTCTACTCCCGGGCAGTAGAGGCTAGCCCACTGCAAGAAACATATGGATAAACTGGAGAGTCCGTTTGGTGCATGGTTAGAGAGATGACCTAGAAGTAAAGATCAAATGAGCTTAGCCCAGAGTAAGGGGTGAAGCAAGAACTGAATTGCAAACTTGAAATATGTAAGAAACTATATGGAGAAAGGAAATAATTTGTGTGCAAAGGTTGAATCTAAATTCAGGTTTGCCATCAGGACCACCTTTCTGAAGTTAAGGGTTGCTAACCACAGTAATAGATTATTAGAAGGGTTGACATCACCAACACTCCATCCTTTAAGAGGATGCTGGAGCCACATCTACTAAAAATGTCCAAAAATGGGACCAGAGGACAGACTGGAAGATCTCATAATATCCCTCCCAGACATCTGAGTCCTATGTCTAAAAAGGAATAGAAGGAAAGGACAAAGCAGAGAAATAAATTACTTAAGAAAGGAAAAGGAATTAGAAATAGGAGTCACAGCCTGAAATCTAGTAATGGAAAACAGGCAGAAGGAAAAGTGTCCTAAGTTAAAGAGCTGTAGAACAGCTTGTGGAGGACAGCAGTAGAAGCCCTTGGACTTGAGTCACTCAGATGAAAACCTGGGGGAATATGTAGTAGGGAACAACTTTATGTTGCCAAGGATGAATAGACAAAATGATCTAATTAGTCTTTTCCAGATCTTCTTTTTATGACTCCATAGAGTGCCTTGATGAGGACAGTGGGATTTGGGCTTGCTAAAGGAAGCCAAGTCAAACATTACAAGCCACCACATGACAGCAGCAGTCAGCATGAGAAACGGCCACCTCCCCTGTCAACAGGTTTGCATTCCAAGTAATCCCCTCAAATTCAGCTAGTTGCTGATGTAAAGAACTGGAAGAACAGTCACACCACTTCTCTGAAAATCACTTGCAAGGCGGGAGACACAGGAGGTGGTTACTCTCTTGAATCACACCAGCCAACCTATTAGTTTCACCAAGTACCACTTACTGTAACAGCTACTTCAGCCAAAGGAGCCAGAGTATGATATCGTAAGACAAAGTGTTGCTACTAATAACTGACTCTTTCTCAGATAGTGGTTTCACTCATGAGTTACAGAAGGGATGCTTCAGAAAATCAGCTTTACTGCTGGTCATTGTTTTGATGTTTCTTGGTTCTGGTGTACCCAGTTCATCTGAAAACACAATGTGCAAGAATAGCACAAGAGAAACAGACATTAATCTCTATGCTATTACCAGGGGCATCCAACCCTGTTTATGTGAAAGGATGCCTGGCAGCCAGCAATTAATCATAGAATAGTAATGAAGACAATGTTTTAAAGCATATTTCTTCTCAGTTTTCCAATAAGGGTGTCAAGCTGACTGATTTTTTGTAGTTTCATGGAATTTTATGGCTAAAAGGCTAAAGCCTCTTAGTCTTAATTTAAAGCCCTGACTGATAAAGTATCTGAACATCCAGAAATGCTCTATTAGTTGCCCTCCTTTCTGCCAGGGATGATGTAGCTCTTGACACCTGGAAAATACAGAACTGGTTTACAGCTTCTGCAATGTGCATGGAATCCAAACATATAGAGCATCTGCTCTGGCAGACCCCAGGGTGAGCTTGACTCTAAGTTGAGGCTCATGCCAGAGATATGCCATTCAACTCGGAAAAGTCAGAGAAAGCCAGACATAATGTTAACCATCCTGTGTCCTGGCGGGACATTGGCTGTGGAAAGTAGCATACGTGGTTTACTGCACTGACTCAGTATGTTCCCCATGCTAAAGCAGGCTTTGGTTACACAAACACAACTTTGGGACAACTGGAACAACTTTGGGATTTGAGAGAAATCATGGCTCAGGTCATGAAGAAATTTTTATTTTAGGGATGTGGGGGAAATGCACCAACATTAGTCACCAATTCAGATCAACAGCCCTTGAGAGCAGAGGTATGGTTCTACATTTCTTCAACCTATATGTGGTTTCCACTTCCCATAGATCCCTGTGACTTTCTGGGCATGATAACAACAAATAGCACAGAGATTCTTCAGTCTATCTAAAACACTAAAGTCAGAAGGACCAGCACACTGCTGTGCAATGTTCCTGCCTGGAGCCCCACAGGAAAACAGCTGCTCATCCTCTGTGCAGTGTGGTGGGAGGACAGCGATGCTGCTTCCAGCTGACACACATCTCTAGTACCAGGTAGCAAAGTGTAGCAGCAACACCAATAAAGTAATAAAAGTGCCAATATAATACACTTTTACAGCTTCTAAAACTGTTTTAGTCCTTTTTGCTGAGTGTAGCTAGTCCCAGATGCCAAGATGTTGGATCTAGGGCTTCACATAAAATGAGGTTTGCATTTCCAGCTAGGGAGAAGTGCTCTTTTCCAGGCTTGGTGTGACTAAATCAAGACAAACCTGCTTTATTTCTTTAAGAAAAGCCCAAACCAGGATTGAACGTGCTCTAACTACTATGCGCACTAACTCCACACCTCTGTTTAATTGATCTTCACTTTCCCTGAGTACTCCCACATAGATATAGATTTAAATAGATGCAACTGAAGTGGTTTCAGAGCACAGCTCTCTTTCAGGTTGACTAGTATGCCTGTGTCACTTGAAGCTGTGTTTGACCTGCCTCTTAAGAGACCACATTCATAAGAGTGAAAGGATTCAGACCACCTACTATCTGAGCCTAATTCTCTGTACAGCCAGTGGAGAGAGGTAAGGAATGAAAGCACCTCATTTATTACAGATGTTTCAAGCAAGCAACATGACCCTTTCTCTCCACTGACTGAACAGGCAGGGAGCCAGACTCTAGCAAACCTGAGCAGGAGGTGCTTAGCACAGCTTATTCTTCTCCTGAGCTTGGACATGTTGGTAGGCATGAAAGAAACATTGGCGACTATAGTGTAAACTCTACAGCAGAAAAATGCATCCTGTGCTGCAGCTACAGTCAGCGGAGAAAAGTAGGCGTTCCCAGAACAGCATCCTAAATCTTACCATCTGGATTTGGTGAGACGAATGATGTTTTTAGAGATATTTATTCTTTTCAGGTCCTACATACAGAAACTGTAGGTGACTGTCTGCTGAGATATCTGGGCTGTAGAAATCTGAAGTTAGGTGAAGCGAGTCTTACCCACTCTAATCCAAATCCATTTTCAATACTGGAATAAGCAGTCTATATACAGCCCTTTCTTAAGATCCTCTTCAGGCCTTTAGGCACTTTCTTAAAATCTACTTCAGATCTCTTCCTGCTACAGAATTAATGCAAATACATGGGTTTGTCAGGCAAACAGAGGGAGAAGTGTGGTGTATGTTCATCCTGCCTTATGTAGGGCAAAAGTCTTTGTTTCCTACATGAAAAATATCTCCTTTCCTAGTGACTGTCCCACACTCCTACAACAGGGCAAAGACCCAAACAAACCCTGCTCTGTTTTCTTTCTTGCTGTGGATTGAATTTTGTAGAGCTTGTGAAAGGTGCCAGAAAGACAGCCCCGCAGATTGAATTACTCTGTGTATCCACAGACCAGGTAATGTGCCAGCAGCCAGAGCGTTAGCTTTCTTTTTCTATTCGCCTGCCAAAGGGGTTTGGTTTTGACCTGGAGAAACCAGCTGAGAGGGACAGAAGGTAGCTTATTCCACTTGATTCCTTGGCCTCTCTGTTGAGACTGGAAAGCAAGCTGCCAGGGAAAGGTAGCTGTAGGTTTTCTTCAGACAAGCTCTGGCAACTCACATGGGGGTGATTTAAGAGGTTACCACCTCACACTCTCTGCTGCCGGAGGTTACCGATTATTTAGCAGGGTTGGCAGAAGTGAAGCACCTCCTCAATGGTGGTTTGAGTTATGAAGCTGCTCTGCAGAGCTCTACAGCTAAGGAGGCTGCATGGGTTTGACTCTGCTTCTGCAGAGAGGCAGGGTGGGCTGCTGGTCCGTCAAATCATGCACCCTCAGATGTTGTTGCAGTGTTAGGAGAATAATACAGGGCAGGGATTATCACTGTTTGATTTCTTTGTTTAGCATATACATGTGCTCCTCCTTTCCCTGAATGGTTTCCTCACACTCCCCCATCACAATCTCTCAAAGCAACCCACTCTGCTTATTCACTGGCAAAAATATGATCAGTGACAGTCTCACTTATGTGGAAAACAGCAACTCAAGCATATCCCTTTGGATCAATTCAGTATTTGTTCCTCTTGAGATAGCCCACTGGTCTGCACCTTCCACTGTAGCATGGGCTTCCCAGGAGCTTCCATTGTTCACATCAGTGCTGTGTGGGCACCTGTGGTAACCCACGGCTTCTTGGCTAGCACTGGACATGGCACAGGAATTGTATCACACCCACATCTCCACTCATCTTCCCATGCATACACACACAGTGATTCATTAATCAAACCCTTTCTCATCTAGACGGGGAACAAAGGACAAAAGAAAGAGGACCAGTCACTTTCTAACGTGGTTACCGCCCAGTTACCTCTCTTCCACTGAAGTTTTCAAGGATGGGCCCTGCTTTCTGACGTTGTGTGCTCGAGGTGCTGAACTCACCATCCCATTGAGTGAGCAGATGAAAACCAGTCAGGATGATTCTTGGCTAAACTGCCCTCAGGTGATGTGTTTCTAATGCTACTGATTCACTGGTTTATAAAAGCAAAGTCTCCTCGTCTGTCACCAGTCTTCATGCGGTCTCTGTTCTTCCTACACAATTCCTTTGCAGATAAAAAGGTGCCTTTCTTTTGCTTTTTCATCCTTCTGCTATTCACCACAACAGTATGGTTCAAGGGCTGAGAGAATAAACCAGATCCCAGTCAATCAATGATCTTATATTCTCCCCATTCCTTAAGTTGTGCTTTCTACTGTTCCTGTACCAAGATAGAGGTCATGGCTTCTTCTGCATTAGTGGGTTTGCTGAACCAGGAAAACTATACAGAGTGATCCAGAAGAGTTCTAGGAGACACCCCTCATTCCCAGGATTGTTTTGTGCAACTGTGTTTACTGCCTGAAAGGGCATCTCTGGATCTCTGACCTTTGAATAACTGCCTCTACAGACACTGCAGCCAAGGAGGATGTTCAAGGACATGATGACTCAAGCAGGTCCCAGAGTGCATATGCATGAGTGTGTTGTGTAGTTGTATTGGGAGAATGAAGCAGGCACTGCGTAGCTCCAAATGTTGGCTGGGAAAACTGCCTTTGGTGTCAGCTCTTAGAGGAAAAGAAGGAAAAGGTATGGAGTAGAGGCTGAGTCAACCTGGGTGAGGATCTAGAAAGGAAATAAATGTACCTCCAAAGCTGTTTTGTTTTATTGTGTTTGCACGTACATACGTACCCTTGCTTGTATAAATGCTTGGTAGTTGAACCCTTCGAATGGATGTAGTGTATCTTGGGAATTGCCTGTGGACTTGGGCCTTCAGGCTGAAGCAGGAATGGGTGTGCAGAGCTGGAAAAACTACAGAAATTTACTCCCTTTTGCTCCCACCTTCCAGTTTGTTCTTTGTGTGACTGATTTGACCATGTTTCCTAAGCTCAGGAGTACCCTGTGTGTAAGGTATGATTTATAGCATGGACAGTTGCATGCCAAGGTGACACTTTCACTCATCTAGACTTGCCAGCATGGATCAGTGTGACCAACACTGTTCCCTTCCCCCAGTTTAACGTGACCTTATGGCAGAAGCATTCACATTGAGCTATGGTCACCAGTTCTCTCACTGATAAGTAGCTTTTCATCTTCCAAGTGATCTAAGTCTAGATTCCTCCAGCTGAATTTCCAGCCAGGACCCAGAGCTTGGGTGCCTCCAAAGGCTTCCAGTGTGCCAGCAGGAAACTGTGGGCACAAAGACTTCGGTGTGATTTAGCCCAATTGACTCTGGGCCCAGGTCTGGAGTAAGGAATATGCCAAAAAACTCTGCAAAGACAACATGTAGTTTTGCTTTGATTTACTATATTGGCTCAGAGAGTAGCCACATTTCTTGCCCTGCCTCTTGCCAGATTTTCCCTCTAAAAACACAGGCACAGGCATAGTACACATGCATTCTGGGATAATGTTGGTCTGTACCCTGCTGCCACTAGTTTCTGTCCGTCTGTTTCCCAACATCTTTCCCTTGCTCCATCCTTAAGCTGACTACAAGTGCACCTACTTCTAGCACACATTGGTCTTCCTTTCCTGGTTGTCCTTCTCCACTCCTCAGTGCTATTATTGTGAAATCAACAAGACAACGCAAGCAGGCAGAGTAGGACTTGGTGCAGCAACTAAAAGCAATAAGCATCCTCAACATAACTTCTCAACTGGCTCAGACGCTGAATTGTTTGCACGTGAGAGCTGCTAAGAACCTATTAGAAGATAAAACAAAGAATACTAATGTGTCATCAAATAAATTCTGTCCAGTCTAATGAGTGTAACCAGCTATTTACACAGTGACATCTCAGCTCCTCAAAGTTGTCTATGGAACTGTATTTCAATGACAGAAGTTTAGTCAAATACTCTCTGCAAACTCAGCACTAAGAAAGATGAGTTAAGAGCTGAAATTAGTGATATGTCCTTGTTCTTTAATTGTAGAGAGAGTCTGGGGGCTGTTAGGATAACAAAGACAGCCTAGGTTATTCAATTCAGATATTCCCCTGTATCTTGAGAACACCTCACATATGTCCCCTAACAGTCAGCAATGACAAAGTCCTCTGCCGTGTATTTGGCAGAGCAGGATAACTGATCACAGTGCTCTATTTTGGCTTTGCAGCCTGCAAAGATTGGCCCTTGTCAAGGTAAGGTGGCAGTTCAAAGATGTCTGAACCGGTTAAATGAATACATGGTTGGAAGAACATGTAATGGAGCTAAAAGAAGGGTCAGACAAGCCCATCAGGTCTCTTCCAGTCTTGTTTTCAGTGGTTAAGTCAGGTATTTTCTTCTTTAGATTCACTCCACACAATTTTCCCTAAAATTACTTCAGTGTTCTTACATTAATTTTCAAGGCATGTCTCAAAATATCATTATTACTAGAAAGGAAACCTCTACTCACCTTCACTGCATATGTCTAACTTTCCCTCTTGATCTTCATTACAGTATCCCATTTTAGCTTAATCTTGCTATAGCCTCAAAACTGTACCAGATTATCATTGTAAATCCCTTCAAGCTGAGCAATTCTAATCTGTTCTATTCTACTCTGTTCTAAAATTCTACTCTAAAATTTAATCAGCTCCCACATCTTTCTCTGCTTTTTCTCATCTGGCAGTGGTGATGGGTGGGAAAAGTCGTTTTCCAGATTATTGGATCACTGTAGTGTAGTGTTTACCTTTTGCTTTTGGCTACACCACCTTTAACTCACTGAAGACCAATTGCTAAACAGAAATGATGCTGCTTAATGTCCAACAGCCAGCATAAGAACCCACATATTGCAAACAGGTTATGTGCAGAGGCATTTTCCCAGTAATTCTCTCCATGATGTCATGGGTGACCTCTTGGAGAGTAAGTGATGCTCTTCTGCCTTCCCCAAAGGTGGTGTGTTCCACAGCTCTGGTAACAGGTTGTCCTTTCTTTAATATATTTTGCTGAGCAAGCTCAATGTCCAAGCTCCTTCACTCCCGATTTCTGGCTGAATTCCATGCACATCCAGAAGAGAAATTTTCCTCTACTCAGTTTGTAGGATTCAGATCTTGCAGTATATCAGGATTTTACTCAGGGACCCATCTATGTCTCTCTTCAATGGTGCTGAACATCTGAGCCACGGGAAACTCATGGCAAGTGTTGCCACTATTTGGAAGAAAGCGTGGGATAAAATCCTTCTTGTGAAGAACCCAGATCCTACAGACATCTCAGACGCTTATGCCTGAATTCAGTCAAGACGCCTCCAAGTAGAAACTGGTGTTGGGAAGTTTTGATGATGATACTGAATTAAATTCTAGTCTCTGAGGCTGCCAGGAACAGTTTTTCTGTTGTTTTTACATAACTCACAGTGGAGTCCTATCACTATCCATTCTTGCCTGTAAGGCTCAGAAGTCAGGATGTTGTTTTTGTCCCCACATCCCCCTGGCTTGGTTAATCTAAATAGGGCCAAATCCTTGAGGTGAGAAAGGAGCTGGTTCACAGCCCATTTGCAGATATGGTGGAGGCATTGGGTAGTTCCTCTCATAAAGAGAGCATCTTTTCATGGAGAAGATGCAAAAGCAAAAACCTATGGAAAGAAACAGGAGCTAAGTGACCTCTATCCTCTCTATAGCTCCTCAGCTCTGCAAGGATGATATTAACAAGTGATTGGTTTGCCTATTGACCTGTAGGTTCTACGGATCCCATCCTGCCTTTCTCTGTGTCAGGCTGAGCATCACACCTTGGAGCAGGTGTTTGGGGGCTGAATGACAGCCATGAAGTTTGAGGTAATTCTCTGTTCCTCATTGTCCTCTTGGAAGAGCAATTTGAATGTCAAAGTGACAGCTGCCAGCTTAAAAATAGAGGCAGAGGATGTATAGAAACCAGTTCATGACCCTGCTGGGAGGCTTCCAGCCCTGGGCAGGTTTACTGCCATTGCAGGGAACATTCTGATTTTTTACTAGCTTTTATTGGCATAAATGCAGCAAGTTCCATTTAAAACTAAAGAAAAGGGAAGGGAAAGAAGGGGAGAAGAGATGTGGACCTTACTGACGTGTGCTTGGTGGAATCTGTCAGTCACACAATCACACACTGGCCCTACTTTGGCCCTGGGTGGCAAGGACAAGGCTGTGGCTGAGGAGGGCTGCCAAGGTCAGTTGGTGGAAATGTGCAGTTACCGGAGGTGGGAATAGCCAAGTCTCCAGGCTCTGCAGTGCCTGTCAGGCAGTGCAGTTCCCCATGTCCCCATGGTTCCAGATTCCCCTGCAGCAGTGGCCAACTGGTCAGTCCAAGAAGGGCACACTCATCTGCTCAACTCTGCTGTTAAACCCATTTTGGACTTTGCTCCTCCTAGTCCCTAAGCTGGGAAAACCTTGCCTCCCAGGTCCTAGATGGTGTCTGTCCTGGTCAACCACCAGCGCTCCTGTCTCCTTCTCAGCCACCAGAGACTAACCATGATGTACGGGGTTGCTTCAGTTGCCCTACACAGGCTTCCAGGCCTCTTGTGATGCCCTGGGGTACAAATGCATAGAGCTGAGTACTTGGTATGTGCCTGGGGGTGAGCTGGATCTTTCCATTGACTATAATGGGAGCTTAGACAACTTGTGCATGGGCAAACAAATATGTTCCAACACCCAAGCACGGAGGTGTTTGCAGGCTAAAACTTCCTCCAATGTAGGAAAATACTCCTTTCCACTGGTGTCTTTGCAGACACTTTCCAGTTTGGCTCCAGACCCCTTCCTATTTCACAAGGCAGTGGAGACTCAGCTCTCTTGCTGATGGAGAAGCAGAAGAACAACTTCTTTCTCTTGTGATCCTGCGACTTTCCGCAACAATGGGAGACAACTCAACCTCTCTGCTCTACATCTTGGGTACAGTCTTCCTCAGGAGACAACTGAGCAAGCAAGGAGGACTCAACCAAGGAGGACACAACCGATCATATATTCCTGAAAGTGCAGTTGTGAGCTAGTGGCTGTGCTCTGCACCAGAGCTGGCCGCATCCACTATGACCTGCCTTTGGCCCATGACTGTTTCTAGTGCCAGGCCAGCGAGAAGTTCATAAGGTATTTGTCATTTCTTTCCATCCCTTTCAACATTTGGTGGGACTTTCAGAGCCATGTGGCTCTGACTATGGAAAAAATTGCAGTGAGGAGCTGAGTTGTTTAGATGAAATGCTCTGCATCCTGAGTCACTTGCAATTTCCTTGAGCTCCCTGCATTATAGCCCTGATTGCCTATATCCCCTCAAGTGAAGCATTAAAGACAGAAAAGAAGAAAAGAGAAACAAAAGATTGAAAGAAATGTTTCTCATCCTGTGCCAAAAAGAGAAAGAGAGAAATTCCCCTGGTGGGTGTCAGATTTTGGGTTGCAAAATTAACAGCAAACGAGTATGCTCCCTTTAGAAAGTGCACCTTGCCCTTATCGTGACTTCTGCTTGGAAAATTCCTCCTAGGAAGGGTGGCAATTACATGTGGTGGCACTTGGCTGCCTGGGAGGTCAGCTCTCCATTCAGGGCCTGACCCTCTGACTCAGCAGCACTAACCATCCTCCTCCAGGGTTCTAATGCCGAGAAGATATGACTAATAGCAACCTGCCCCATGAGGATTGGTTTCAAAGAGTCCACCACCTTCGGGAGCAACCAGCATTGCGTTCTTGGTTTTGCTGGTGGCTCCCTGGCAGGCAGTCATGTCAGAATCATAGAATGGTTTGGGTTGGAAAGGACATTAAGATAATCAAGTTCCAACCCCCTGCCATTGTCAGGGATGCCTCACACTAGACCATGTCACCCAAGGCTCTGTCCAACCTTGTCTGGAACTGCCAGGGATGGAGCAACCCCACATTTGCCTCAGTTTCCCAATTGTTAAACTGGAGACATAAACACATAGGAGTTCTCACTGTGACGTGGACCTCAGTGTTTTGAGATTTGATGGTGGCAGCAGACACAACAGATAAGTTCCTTCCATGCAAGTGGAAGGAAATTCCTTGCAGTGTCTTGAAATAGCGTCTGTAATGTCCTTTTCATGCTACTTCCTGATGAGAAATCCTGAGTCTGTTCAACAGAGCTCTGGGGACCAGGCTGAGGGAAAACGAGCGGGAAAAGGTGGCAACTCTTCCTGCTTCACTCCTGAACTCGGACCCAATGAGTCACTGGAATGAGTCATGGTAACTGGTTCAGTAAAGACCATGGCGTTTTCCCCCCATCCCTGGGACTTGTTCCATGGACTCCTCCAGGCTTCTTGGACTTGGTTTCAGTTTTACTGAGAGGAGGAAATGGTATCTCCAAATTCCACCCATTTTCCAAAGCATGTGAGATGTCTGCTGGTAGGGAACTCTGAGATAATACTGTGCATTTGTATTGTCAAACTGGGTCTTTTCTCTTTTGCTTCAGTACCCTGACCCTGCAAATCACCCATGTCAATAATTTGCTCTGCTATGGATGAACTGCTTGGTTTCCTTTTTAAGGAAACCTGGGTGTGGAAAGGGAAACAGTTCACTCCAGGGTTATCATGGATGGCATGTTAGATAGACCTACTTGTAGCATGTAGATATGGGTTTAGGGCTCACTCCCTGAACTGCAGAAGAGGCAGCATGGGTGAAGAGCTGAAAGTGAACCAAGCAAGATGGCCTTCCATATTAAAAGTGCAAGAGTAGCCAACACTGAAAGAATATTCCACAAATTGGGAAGAAAGAGTTCCTCCTTTAGGTGGGAGAGGCAAAGATGCTGGATATTAATTGACCCCAGGATGACTATCACGGACCAGTGAGACCTCAGCATGATCAAACTGTGCATGCTTAATGTGAATGGTTTCCTATAGTTTTAGGAAAACGCAAGGCCTGCAAAGTTCAATGTGTATAAGGTAATGGTGGAGATCAGGCAGCAGTTTTGCAATAGAGGTGGCAGGAGAAGGAATGCAACTAGCTTGAGATGAAGCATAGCTTTCAAATGGAGCTCTCTAACCTGGTGTTCCTATTAGTGGCATTAAACAAAGCTGCTGGACTCCAAGGTTCAATTTTGGTTCAAGATGTTTAAGGAAGATGAATTCAACCTGGAACAGGTGCAGAGAAGGGCAACGATGAGCATCAGAGGAAGGGAGTGCCCTGTTCAGGAGACTCAAAGAGCTCAACTTGTTTAGCTCAGCAAAACACAGGCTTGGAGAAGATACCATCATACTCCATAAATAAAATGGGAGCTAAACACTGGAGAGCGAGAAATGCCATTTACACTTAAAGACAAGGTTGGCATCAGAACAGATGGGGATAAACCGGTCATTAATAAATTTAGGTTGGAAAGTGGAAGATGTTTTTTAACCACTGGAGCAATGAGATTCTGGACCTGTCTTCCAAGGGGAGCAAATAAACTAATTCCTGGAACTTGCTAAGTTTATGAGGTGGTGACTGCAACAGCAGAGAACTGGCCTTGAAGATCCTAGGCTTTAAAATTGCCATCACTGGAATTCATGGCTCACCCAGACCTACAGGCTCTTGTCCTGGGGTTTCTTACAGATGTTCTCGTTCTGCTCCAGTCTGTTTGCATTTTGAGGGATTCCTGACAATGCTAATAACAAACAGTGCACTGTTTGCTTACGAAAGAAACCTGAGTTGCTGGAAAGCACTAGGAATGTGGAAGCAGCTCCCCTCTTCCAACAAAGGAGTGAAGATGGTTTTACTTCTTCATTAAGTGTTCACTGTGGAAACTGAGGGTAAATAACATAAGGATGCTTAGTCTTCTTGCAGTGAAAGGGACCTCATGTATGCAGCATGGTAAGAACATGCAGACAAAACTCACTGTGCATAACTGATCTACATCAGAATTTGGTTCACACTACACAGTGAGACCACCTTCTTCTGGGGGAAAGCCTGCTTAGATGAATGGACAGAAGTCATGTTGTGCCATGTTTCTTTAGGGACAGCCAATGGTCCCTGGACTGCTTTGTTAGCTTATATAGCTGTAAATCTTTCCCTTGGAACGTAATCCTGAATGTTAGTCAGGACACTGAACCTGATTCACTGAAGAGCTCAGCTATTGTCTTCAACAGGCTTGAAAGTAGTAACATCCTAGACTTTACTGGGGGCATTTTGTAGGACTGAAGTCTGAAACTAAAGTGACAGAAAATTAATTCAGCTAAAATAAAAGTAAAATATCGCCCTTCATTCTCTGTGAAATAAATCTCTGCTCCCTTCTGCTGTAGATCCCATCTCTTCCACATATGGAGGAATGGAAGCATAAAGATACTTTTCCTGCATGCATGAGGACAACAGGACCAGGAATCCTGGCTATATTTCAGTGTCTGAGAGCAGAGCAATATTCCTGACTTTATTTCCTATGCCAAGTTGGTCAGTGAAACTACAGTCTCGTCAGTGTGAGACTTGGAAAACAAGAAGGAAAGCAAGGATTGGATTCCCAGGAAGAGCTGGGCTGCTGTGATTCCTGGTCCTCAGTTAGGCACATAGATTTCTTGTACAGGTAAAGAGGATAATTTTTTTCCTACCCACAGAGTGCATATCTGTTCCCATACCTGTCTCCTGTCATTCAGGTCAGTGTAAGTGCCCCATATCTCCCAGGCAGTAGCAAAAATGGAAGAGAAGCTGCATGGAGACCTCATAGCAGCCTTCCAGTATCTGAAGGGGGCTACAAGGATGCTGGTGAGGGAATCTTCATCAGGGACTGTAGCAATAGGACAAGTGGTGATGGGTTCAAACTGAAACAGGGGAAGTCCAGTTTTGATGTGAGGAAGAAGTTCTTTACTGTGAGGGTGCTGAGGCACTGGCACAGGGTGCCCAAAGAAGTGGCAAATGTTCCATCAGTGTTCAAGGACAGGTTGGACAGAGCCTTGAGCTACACGGTCTAGTGTGAGATGTCCCTGCCTATGGCAGGGGGGTTGGAACTGCATGATCTTAAGGTCCTTTCCAAACCAAACCACTCGATTATTCTATGATTCTATGAAAAATTAAAATATGCTTCCAAAAATGGGTAGCTGTGGGTTTGATCTCCTTCAGATCAAGAGAAGTCTTGAATCGACACCTTCTATTTCTTGGGCATAATGACATCAAGGCTATAATGCAAAAGGGATGTATTAATGCTTCATTCATTACATAGAGACCATAAGTTTACATTTTCTGTTTGACTCTTGTTTTGCTCCAGAGCCCTGGTCCACTGATGGTCCACATTGCAGGCAAGTTTCTAGTTCCCTGGCTCCCTCATGAAGGATGTTAGTTATTTCCCTGTTAGAAGAAATTCAGTAATTGGGCCCACATCACAGAGATAGTACGGATGCACATCACACCAAGTTGCCTTACTGCCCTAAGGAAATCTTCCAACTCTATCCATCTGGCCTGCCTCCTACTCTTCATCTTACTCTTTGTGTTTATAGCTTGTTCCAGGACATGCAACACCCACAGTGCTACACAAACACTATTTGGTAGGGTCCAAGACAGCCTCATCATTGATTTGGGTGCTCTGAAAGAAGTTGTCCCTCTTCCTCCAGGAAAACCACAAGTTATGAGTCAAGGTCACTAGGTTCCAGCAAAGGTCTTTGTGGTGGAGATAGTGTCAATCCACCCCCGAGTGTGAGACCTGAGCACTGCGGTTATGGGCCAGTCTGCACCAGACAGTGCAGGGATGAGTCTCCTTCCCCTCCTAAAACCCACAAAGGCTCAGCCCAGAGTCTGAGCTTCACTCGCAGAGCCAGTCACTGCTGAACTGCTGAGACCCCCACTGAGTGCAGTGAGACCTCATTTCTCTTGGTGAATCTTGTCTCTGCCAGTCACTGTTGCTCAACAAGCTTCTAGCAAGCTTATGGCTTGAATCCAAGGCATCATGTCCCAGACTACCACGAAAATGGCTGGACTCAATTTCCTCTTGCAATTAGCCACTCATCAGCTATTTCCCATCTGGGCCAGTGAATCTCACACTTGTTGTGAAAGGTGAAACTTAGATGAAGCAACTTCAGTGAAAGAAAGTGGCCAGAGAGCCACAGAGAAGCTGTAGCTCCTGTCATGAGGATGAGCAGGGGATGGAGCACCTCCCTTATGAAAACAGGCTGAGAAAGTTGAGGCTGTTCAGCCTGGAGAAGAGAAGCTGCGTGGACATCTCACAGCAGCTTCCAGTGTCTGGAAGGAGGCTTACAAGGATGCAGGGGAGGACTCTTCATCAGGGACTGCAGTGATAGGACAAGGGGTGAAAACTTAACA
>JAOSLQ010006507.1:0-11153 GCA_025629905.1 Lorius lory | reverse complement strand
GGGGGAGGCGGCAGGGACGGGGCACCGCGCTGAGAGCGGGCCGAGCCCCTCAGCTCCGCTCGCTGGTTGCCTAGGCCCCGCTTGCATCCCCGGCGCGGCGTGGCTCGGCCCGCCGGCGGCCTTACCGCCTCCACGGCGTGCTGCAGGATGGAGGTGAACTTGGAGAACATCCTGTCCCGCGACTGCAGCAGCCGCTGCCGGGACGACCGCGAGAGCTCCTCGATCCGCCGCCGCCGCCGCTCCAGGGTGAGGGCTGCATACGGGGGCCTGGCCGCGGGGATCGGGAGGGCGGGCGGCCGCCGGCCCTGCATAACGACAGCCAATGGCGGCCGCGGACGGCCCCGCCCCGCCGAGGGGCCTCCTCACGGGGCTCCCTAATGGCTGTGTCGGTGTTGCCTGAGGGGGAGCGAGGATGGTGGCGGGCGGCAGCGGGGGTCGGCGCTCGGTGGCCGAGAGCAGCAGGCCTCTGTCCACCCTGCCTGCGCCTTTCTAGGCGGCTGTCCCCGGAGAGCGGCAGGCACAGCTCCCGCAGGCTGCCTGAGGGAGTGAGGGGACAAACGGTGTGCGGGAGAAGCAGATTTGAAAGAGGTCTGGTTTTGGAAGCCTGTGGAACCTGAGTAAAAGATGCCACCGGTCCTGGGGAGGAGCAGATTCACGAGCTAGATAATAAAGTTCACCTGGCTGCTGATACCGAATTGAACAAGTATTTCACGGTGTATAGACACATAGCCATGGACAACGCTACAAGGATTGTCATAAGAAAAACATGCAAAAAAAGGACCAGATGTTTTCTTTCAAGTCATAGAATGATTAGGGTCTTAAGACCATCTAGTTGATGATCTTAAGGTCATCTGTTTCCAATGCCTCATCCTAGACCATACCACCAAAGGCTCTGTCCAACCTGGCATTGAACACCACCAGGGGTGGATCGTTTAGCACTTCTTTGGGCAACCCATTCCAGTGCCTCACCACCCTCACAGCAAAGAACTTCTTCCTTATACCTAACCTGAACTTTCCCTGTTTAAGTTTACAGAATAGTAATCTCCAGGATGAGATACTTCTTACAGATTCTTCTCTAAGGGGAAAGCTGGGAGCCATGCTCACCCACCTCCAAAAAAAAAAAAAAGCAACTAAAAGCTGTGCCTCACACTGCGTATCTTTGAAAAAATGTATCAGGTAAAATGGCACTCTTTCTCAGTACAGCCTGAAGAGGGGAGGCATCTTGAAGAGGCTAAACCAGCATCCCAGAGCCATATGATCATGTTTCAAGAATTTGGACATCTATATTTTGAACCTTCCATGCTAATGCAGGTTCAAGGTCACAGAGCAACCAAAACATTAACAAGTCAATCATAAAATAAACCACACATATGTAATTGGATGTGATTATACCATACTAGCAAAGTTGTTTATCCCTATCTTTTCCCTATAAAATGCTCCAGTTCATGTGTCTAGCAAAAATCTCCCCAGTTAACCCTGGGACTGACTAATGCTGAATCATCATAAACTGCCCACAATTGTTACTATCAATTAGAGTGATATAATTGCTATTCACAGTTATATCACTAATGGTTATCATATACCATTTCCTTTATTTTCCTATGCTACATAACACAGTAGGCCTCCAAAGAAAACTAGGATTAAACAATGTGTTTATACCAGCCAGCAAAAATCAAACCTATAAACAAATCAATACAAAAAGCCAGAAAAAAGAAACTTGAGAAAACTATAGTTTCTCCCCCCATCTTCCCCTGTAGAAAAGCACAGGCACGTACAGGATGTGTAAAGCTGGGCAGTGTCATCAAAAATATTTCATGGAGTGTTGGGGCATGCATAAACTTGAAATCTATACTGAGAGACTCAGAGACAGTTTTTTCTTAAATGGGCAAGTAAAACATTAAGACCACTCTTGCTTAAAATTCAAGTCACAGAACTTGAGTTTCTGATTTTGTTCTCCTCCCTGCTGGCTTTTATTACAGAATTGTCACCTACAGCCCTAAAGGCTGCTCTTCCCTCCCTCCCCATGAAGTCAAACATGGAAGAATTCTCTCCTCGTTAGCAAATTGCTGGTGTTGTCTCAGACTGTAAAAGACAACAAACTGGATTTCAGGAAAACAGAAAACTTTTAAATCAAACATTTTAGAACTGATTTCTGCATACAGGTTTTTGCAGATTATAATAAAAGAAGCCAGTCTATAATTGTTAGCTTCAGTCAGAATGAAAACTTCCCAAACAGGGGTACGTTCATACATGTAGTATGGAATTTTAAGTACACTTTATATGACTCAAGTTAAGCACAGGGCTAAACCCTTATAAAACTCAGGCTATAAAAACCAAAAGAGGCTAATCTACAGGGTGGCTGATCACAGACTTATCTTCTGCATACCACTGAATTAAGAACTCCACATAAAAGCAAACATGCTTTATTAAAGATTTACTTGGAGCCCAAACAAAACTACATTAAAATATAATACCGGAAAACCTCAACCTTAACATATTTTATACATTTCTATGATCTTGTAACTGTTTACAGTTACAATTAAAATGCTGGTGTTTAGTTTCTCCATTCCATTGCAGAATGTCTGTGTAAAAGGGATGGGGTATGTGTTCCTATCTGAAGTATGCTACAATACCTGTGCTTTTAAACTAAGCCACTAGCTCAGTGGCATTACAGAAACAAAAAGGTGGAAATGCACACAACAGTATTAACTGGGCAAGTTCACCTTCAGTACCCAGGAGCAGCAATAATCAAACTGTAAACTATAGATAAGGATGATATTGCAGAATACTTCTTGGGCTCCTCAGGCAATCTAGAGTGCTCTTCATTATCCTCTCCTGACCTTTCATGAAGTGTTTTCTTAAAGTGACTTTCCACACAGAGTTACAGGTACAGTTCACTTATCTTCTAGTCCTGTGTCAACAGGAATGTAAGCATCCACAAAAGAAAAATAAAAGGATGTGGTCCAATTAATAAAAAAGTTCAAGGAATCCTGAGCTACAGTTACAGGTAAGCAAACATTCTTCTGTTATCACTACTATTTTGCTCTAAGTAGGAGTATCACCAAACAGAAGGAGTGGAAACTGAAGAATATTGTAAAGTTGTTGGGTTTTCTTTAATTACTTGTATCTCATGTAAATTGGCTTGTCAGAGTTGAATCAGATGCATAGTTTGCGTACCGTTAGCCAGACAGGACATTTAAAAAGCATACCTGTTAAATATGTTCTCACTTGCAGCGTACTTGTCCAGTCTTCCCAAAGGCGTCAACATTTCATCTTGTGAGACAAAGTCCAGGGCTGAAGGTATAATAATCACATCAGACTCTGAGCTGTAGTCATCCACACCAACTATCAGAGACATCAGAAATATTCCTTATAATCACAGCAGTTTAACACTAAAATGATGTCTGTTGTTGGTCTGAAATAGTCTAGGCAAAGCCCAATTGACAATATATTTACTAACTGCATTCCCCCCAGCTTTCCCAAACACCCATAAGGACTTTTCTGTACAACAGTGATTAATGACGTTTATCGCACTAAATGGATTTTGAGTAATTTTCTCTAAATTCCAAAATATGTTTCACTAAACATCCACAGTTCTTCCTGGTTTTAGCTGAAAACCAGTATTTTTATCAAGTGACTTTTAGCTAGTTGTAAAGTCAGCTTTTTGAAGACACACAGACTAAAATCATAGCTGTAAGTAGCCCAGAAATAAAGAGTTAATACAACACACAGAACACAAGAAGACTTTTTTAAAATCTAAATTAAGCACGTAGGAAAGTTCAAATGCGTGTGTTATATCCAACTACCAAATAAACCAGCATAATTATTAACCAGCACAAGAACTATCCCAGGTCACTTGCTTTACTCCTGAAAATACACTAGAGTACACTACAGCTATTCTTCAGTCTAGCCAAGCTTCTCTGAAAAGCCTTTT
The DNA here is from genome assembly GCA_025629905.1 of Lorius lory. Taxonomy (NCBI): domain Eukaryota; kingdom Metazoa; phylum Chordata; class Aves; order Psittaciformes; family Psittaculidae; genus Lorius; species Lorius lory. Next base: position 7,219 of record JAOSLQ010006507.1, on the reverse strand, counting down.
GAAAACTGGCAAATAGAGACACACAGAAGACAAAGACAGATCTAGAAGTCCAACAATTTTTATTTTTTTTTAAGTGAATTCTCTGGAGGAAAGAAAGAGATTACTGTCCTCTTGCCTTTCATATGATTATACTACGTTACATAAATCGGTTATCAGATACTGTATCACTGTCTTCAACATTTGGAATATATAAGCAGGTACCATTTTCTAAATGTTTTTCTTAACATATTTCAAACGTCAAAAGATTTAACACCAAATTTCTCTAAAAGAGTAATATTTTTAGACCTAAATTGAGTTAACAGCATCCCTTTTACTAACAAACTAATTCTCCCTTTTTCCAGGGATAGAATCAATGGCCATTGTTTAATTGATTGTAAATCCCATCCCTGGAGGAGGATCCACATTCTGCAGTTGCTGGTAGGACACGAAATCTTTGCCAGAAATCAAATGAAGAAATGAGGGAAGTGTGTAAGTGTGTAAGAATACCCTGGGCAATAGGTATAAGGAAGAGCATGCTAGTAGCTGTGAGATAAAGTAGATGGAAGAGCAAATAGGGGAGGAGAATTAGTGGTCCTGGATATGCCTAAGGTAGAGGATAGCAAACTTCAGGGGAGAGGAAGGCTTAAAAGACAGGTCAGCTGCAGAAAGCTATTGCATCACAAAGGGGAAGCACTTAGCAACCCCAAGTTTACACAACTGTTCGAACCCATGTTTGGTTTGGCTTTGTGGGTTTGGTTGTTTGGGGGTTTTTGTTGTTGTTCATTTGGTTTAGGTTGGGCTGCTTTTTTTTTCCCCAAGAATGTTTTATTTTTACAAGAAATGGGGGTGTAAAGTTTCACTCATAATGCAAGCTAGGATTTTATGCCAGGTTAAATTAACAAGGAACGGGCTACATCCCTTCACAGGGTCATAGGCCTTTAATTCAACCTATCAATTCAATTGAAACCAGGAGTTTTCCTGTGTTTTCAGTTATGCCATGCACCTTTCTCACAAGGACTAATCTTTTTAGAAGAGAATATTTCAGCTGAAAGTACCTACAATGATCACCAAACTGCCTGACCATTTTAGGGCTGACAGAGGTTATAACGTTATTAAAGGAAACATCCACATGCCTCAAACGCCGACAGCTTGGAGCACAGAACACCTCTCAAGGAAGCCTGTTCACTGTTTGACCATCTCGGTAAAGAAATGCTTCCTTCTGTCCAGTCTGAACCTCCCCTGATGGACGTAGCTTTGAACCATTCCCAGGTGTCCTGTCACTACACCCCAGGCAAAAGAGATCAGCATCTCCCTCTCCACTTCTTGGGAAGCTATAAGGAGCAATAAGGTAGCCCCTCAGCCTCCTTTTCTCCAAACTAGATAAGCCCAAAGTCCTCAGCAGCTCCTCATAGGCACATTTTGTCAACCCTCCAACAGTAGCAGCTCACAATCTCAAGACATACTCTGAAGCAACACATTCTGCAACATCCACACATGAAATGTTATGCAGAAACTCCTCATTTCAGGAAATTAATCGCATTAATATTTTTTTATCATTATAATTTCACCCTTCACTGGGGAGCTAAACCACTGCACTCCTATCAATTTCTAAACAACAAAACTTTAAATTAATACCGTTAAATTGTGGCATAATAAAAAAAAAATCCCCATCACTTAATACTCAGTGAAATTAATCCTATGACAACATCCTATTTTGTATTTTCCTATTTTACAGTCTGTTGATCATACCATAAATTTAAATGCATAAATTGAAGAAGCTATTTCAAAATATCAACATTATTGTCACCATTATTTTATTTAGCTATCAAATGCATGAATAAAAGCCTGACAACTACATCAACTACCACTAGGTTTACTGCCTTTGTTTCTCTCCTCTCAACCTCAACTTTATGGCCATGTTTCTCTCTTTCCACTCTACATTTATTCTCCAATAATATTGCTACTACAAGTGGCCTGATGTAGATGCCATCTTATTTAGTGCAGAACATGACGACTACTCACTCGGTATATCTTAACACATAAACACGCATCAAAGTTGACTAAATATCTGATGCCTTTGATATAGTGAACAGAATGTTCTGATAACTTCTGCCTTGTGAAACTAGTTAACCAAACTGCTAAATCCACTCTATATCAGATGAAAATATCAATGATAAAAATATGAGCAGCTGCTTACAATTTATCTGATGGATGTCTCCTACTAGGTCAGACAGAAAGCGAGGTGTGTGCATTTGACTCTGCTGTGTTTGTGCATTGTAGAATTAAGTTTAGCACTACACTGGTCTTGACATGCCTTTGCTACTGATGCTGAGTAACATTTATTAAATATTCCAGCATCTCGGCTCATAGTCACGAAAGAGATCATTCAAATGGCAGCATCCCGATAAATGAAACACTAATACCAACGGGGAAGAAAGGGGTGCTAAAAATAAATCAATCAGTTCACAAACAGCTTATAGTTCTATTAGTGTTACAGTTATCTTACATATTCCTTTTCACCTGGAACATGAAGACACGAATCCAAGTGAAAAGAGACATCAGTCCAGTAGAATAACAAAGCTCCTCAAGTTGATGTTTGTCTTTGACTTGCCTGCTTTGACATTCCCTACAATGGGAAGGTTATTCCAAAAAAGTTGTCAGAAAGGCTGTTAACTAAATATTGCCTCTGCAGCCTTCCACTGCTTTACACCCAACTTTGAGCACTTGCCTAGGTACCACAGGACCTTTCATAAATTCTACCAATGCAAAAACACCCTGAACACAAATGTACTGGTTTTGGCTGAGAGAGAGTTGTGCACCTCCAACCTACTTGCTGGCAGGGCAGTGTGAGAAGCAGAAATAGGAAAGGCCTTGACACTGTGTAAGCACTGCTCAGCAGTAACTAAAACATCCTTGTGTTATCAACACTAGTTTCAGCACAAATCCAAAACACAGCACCATACATGCTACTATGAAGAAATTTAACTCTGTCCCAGCCAATACAAGCCTTGGCTAGTTCAAATGCAGAACACGCAGATTCATTCTCACTTCACAATGTAGACCAGGCAACAGGGCCACATGTTACTTTCCTGCTGCAGAAAATACTATAGGTCACTTTTCTTAATTTCTCCACTTTTTCAAACCAGTACAGAAAGTCCAGACCAAATGCTCAGAAGGCATCTGAGCTACAAGACAGCACTGAAAACTAATGCCAGTGAAGAACCTAAGTACTTTTCAATCTGGTCTTACATGTTCACACCAGCATGCAAAAGAAACAGATCTAAGAAATTAGACATTAACACCTTATCCCAGCAGCTTAAGTCACTAGTGGTGAGGAACAATAATTGGACAAGTGTGAAAAGCGATCACAGTGCCCCTGTTTTCAGTCCACATAAGCATCAAAGCAAAATGCATAAATGCGTTTGTCTAAAATAAGTAGTTTGCAAACTCCTATTCAAAACTCTACACTACTACCACTGAACACAAGTCAGCATCTGATAACAAGATAATCACTAGATTGTATCAGTATCTATCACTGACCTGTTGTATGACACAACACAAGTAAGCCTCTTCCTTTCTATATCTTCATTTTCCTGTCCAATCACTTGTTTGACTGTTCATGATAGAAACTTATTCAGGTTCGTCTATCTTGCATCTAGTCTGTACTATACCTAGACTATATTAACACCCCCTCGCTTTAAGTTCTCCTGTTTCCCTTGAGTTCTGTTTTATGAAAAGGTTACAACAATTACTTGCCACAATTATTAACCAACTTGGACCATACAATCTTGCTGAGTCAGACTATGTTTAGAGAAGCTTAGTCAACCACTGACAAGCTTGGCTGAAAAGTGTGTAACAACAAAACAGAAATCCATTTAACTCAGTCCCCTATAAAACCATAGCCAATACACCAATTTCCAAGTAAGCGTATTTTTCTACTACATATCTTTATAATATCTTTAACAAAGATTTTGATCATGTGTCTTTTACAGACAGGTGGACATCATCATATTTGAAAAAATATTTATTATTTTTCTTTTATTTAATACCGCATGAACAATTTTTTGCCACAGACTGTTCAGTAGCAAGGCCTACATATATTATTTTTATTCTTCTGTATTTGCTATGGGCTCCATGGCAAAAACATATCCTTCATCATTACGACATGGACACTCAGTAACAAGACAACAGATATGCTAAAAATGAGCAATTTTCATTTCTAGAAGCTGAGCAACAAACTATTTTAAATGTTCAGGATTTCCATCCAATATTACCATTCTCATTTTATTTTCTGAATTCCCAAAGCATTCTGAAGATCTATTAAGAAGTCTGTATGCCAGTTGCTACAAACATCTCCAGTAAAATGGACTAATTTTTCTTCAACTGGCTATTTACTATGCTCTGTATCAATTGTAACCATAAGAACGTTCAGGTTAATACATCACTTACATGCAGAAAGGACTTAGTTCTGTTCTGCTGTTCAAGCAAGTATTTTTTCTGTTTAATTGTAAAACAAAAATAGAAGTCCTACCAGCATTTAGAATAAAGTCCTACCTACATAATATGTAATCATAATCACAAAACAATAGGAGCAAGTTTCTCTCAGTACTTCAATATTTTAAATAGATTCTTTTCCATCTTATTTTCTATTAAAAAAAATAGTTTTGCGTTAATGGTCTATAAAGAAATCCACCACATTTAGCATGGAAGCTAAATATCTGTATTTGTCCACAGTTAGTAATGCATTACTCTTACCCTCTCACACTACACTATATTCCAGCCTGGTTCCACAGTGACATCACAGACCAAAGTGTCAGTCACGCTACTTCACCTTCATCTGCTAACCCAAATTTACTGCACTGCTTCAGTAACATTAACCAAGGGCTATTGCAATGACAGTTACACAAGTATTACAAAAAGCATTTGTAATGCTGAATTCCACCACCCTGCCTGTCTGATCCAGGTATCACTGGTGATCTCAGATCCCACTGTCAGAAAGTGGGAGTTGATTTTTCCAAGAAACACTTAAAATCTATTATCTCTGTTTTCCTCCTGTAGCTTGAGACCAAAAATGCAAATGAGATAACACAAGTTCACCCCAATATTGCAAATGTTTTCAGAGAAAAATACAAATTTGAACAAGGTGTGGTTTTACTCAGCAAAATTACAAAATAGGTGCACAAAAGCATAAAAGGAATCTGCAACTGATAACAATTAGATTTTAGTCTGCCCACCATACTAGCAGAAATAAGAACTACACTTCTCTTTCTCTCCCTAAATTTCCCCTTCGAGTATAGAGCACTATGTACCTTGAGCCTCTTACGAATGTGAAGTTACCACACCTGTATGCACAGACTTTGCCTGCACTCCAGATTTGGTGGGATAAGGTTTGGGGGTGGGGCTGAAGGAGAGAGGGAGAAGCAAGGAAGACAAGAAGGGGGAAATGCAAAGCAGCTCTGATGCAAAACTGCTATGCTAGTAGCAAGGCTGACATTAGCCTCTATGTAGCACTTTCAAAGCAGAGCTTGCCAACAGCTTGAAGCACAAAGCAAATGCTTCAAAATATATCTTTGGTACAGGCTTGCAGAGAGAGCACTCAGCAGATGAAAGAAAGACACAGGCATCAAAATCAGCAACTGTTTACACACAGGACTTATGCAAGTATGGCACAGCAAATTTCAAAGATCCAGTAGACTAACAGACTAAGAGAATATTTTCATTTTGCAAAGACCTTCGGTAAAAGACAGTTATCAAGCATGATGAAGGTGTTGCACTTCTCATCAAACATCAGAGGAAACAAGGGGTGACACAAAATTCTCTAAGCAACAAGGACAGGTGTGGCTACAGACAAGCTTGTCTTTCCAGGCATACACAAACAGCACTAAAAATCTTGACTTGCTCTAAAACAAAGGAATAGCTCGATCTCCTATTGCTCACTAGCCATTTATTTGTACAACAGTGGACTGTACCTTCAACAGTCTGATCTGCAGCAAAGGCTGGCCAGAGGAAATTCAAACAAAGAGAACAACATCCAAGCTACCAGTGAAAACAATCAACAGTTTACATTTTGTCTGCCTATTTCCTGTTGGTAACATGTCACACCCATCACCATGGTACTCAAGTCCCTTGCTATTTAAGTGTCTTTTACCCCTTCCTAACAACTGCATACAATTAAGAATTGTGGAGTGAGGCCGGAGTGAAGCAAGTCAGCTATTGCAAGCAGGAAGTTCCATCTTAAGGTACTTTTTTCTCCTCTACGAATTCCTTACAGTCAAAGAAAGGTATCCATCCTCTCCCTGCAAAGCACTGCTGCCTAGCAGTTTCTTACTGACTCAGTGTCTGACTGAGAATTCTGCAGCACTACAAAGAGAATCCCACTTGTCTTCAACCAAGATGTCCTGTCATGGTAGGACCAGGGAGAACATGTTCACAGGACACAACGCTGATGTGACACCATGAGTTATGACAGATCAGCTACTAACCGAACTGCTTCACTTGGATCAAATGTTGCTCTACTGTACAGTTACTTTGACTAGTTCAATCATAGTAACTCAAATACACTTACTTGGGCTAAATGCTGCAGGAGAAGAAAAGTTCTATGACTAGTATGTCCATAATCTACAAAATGTGGTCTTCCGATATAAATCGCTTTGAATTTCCTAACCGTACTTCTCCTCTCTCCAGTTAAAACCCAGACAATGCCCTTGAGATGTTGTTTGACAGCACTCAAAACTCTTGATGGGATAAGCCTTTGTGTTTCCTGAGCATTCAGAGGCGGAAATTCTTTCTGTAACTCTTTACGCTTTTCTTCCTTCTGCAACTCTCCATGCTTTTTCCTGACCATGCTCAGTATAAAATGTAAAAGTGGTCTATGGGAGAAGACCGAGTAGTACAGAATGCAGCAGATTAACTCAGGAAAAGCAACAGTCATGAGTGTCAATTTCAATGTTATTTAAAGTAGTTTCCTCTAATAAAACATACATACAAGCAAATTTACACAAGCAAGTACCCCTATGGACTAATCAAGCTATTCTTCCTGCAGGCTAGAGGAAGGAAAAGGTGGTCTCTTCCATTCAAATATTTGGGAACTGTTCAGGCACTATGGCAACAATACAAGAAAACACCTAAGCAAGCTTGTTTACCAGAGAACAACGTGCCAGCACTCTGCATTATGGCTCATACACAATTCACTTATATATTAGTATATTTAGCTTTTGTGGAACTCATACTACAGAATAAT
>JAOSLQ010006506.1:1262-16698 GCA_025629905.1 Lorius lory | reverse complement strand
ACTCTAGGTTACCCTGCTCTTGCAGGGGGGTTGGACTAGATGATCTTTCGAGGTCCCTTCCAACCCTTGGGATTCTGCGGTTCTGTGATTCTGTGATTCGACTCATTTTGAGACTGTAATTGCAACTTTGAACTTGCAATACTTAAAAAAAGAGAACAAAAATTAAATAATATCTGGCAAAGACACCTCAATTTCATGACAACAATTCTACGTATTTCTTTTTTACTATGTAACAGAATTAATTCTTATTCCTTTTCTTGAAGTAAGTTTGCCTGAGCGCATGTGGTGGTAGAATTTATTCTTTGACCACATTATGTTCTTTTGAAGGGATAGGCCTGTGTAAACTTGAAGTGATATTTGGGGGCTTTTATAGTCAGAGAATGAATAAACACCCACAGATGAGAAGACAAATGCAATAGTTTAGACCATTTGATTTTATTTAATAATGGAGTGTCTCAGATGTGAAAACAATCATTCCAGTTACTTAGGACACTAAAAAAAAAATGTACAGATGGACCTGATAGGTTTTCAGATGTAGTTATTTTGTAGCAGTATAATTTCTAGTGAATAAACTGGCCTGAGTCAAACATTGTATTATAGTCATTCTTACTGCAAGTCCTATGCCCAGGTTCCTATACCTGTGAACAGGGCAGCAATTAAATAGTTCTCTAAAATAAAAGGTGTTTTAAAATCATGCTAAGAGAAACATCATCAAGGTTATCTTGAGTGAGGTTTTAAAACCCACTTGTACTTTACTAGAACTTTTGAAAAGGCCTGATGTGGGGAATGAAGGCCATAAGATTTGCATGAAAAACAGTTTGGGAATGAGCTCTGAGGCCTTAATGCTTAACAACCCCTGGGGTGATGAGTTGGAACTTGGAAGGACAGGGAAGGTCGAAAAACAAGCCTTGGAGGGATGCGCCAGGATGTTGTTGTGAGGGGAATCTCAGTTGGAGGCCAGAGGATGTGGGGGTTGTGAGAGGGTCTGCAGTACTGTGACTGGACTATTTGCCTGGAGGTTTTTGCAGGGGCCAATGAGATTGAACGTGGCTGCTTGTGCAGGTTGGGAAAGTACCAAACAATGGGGTAAAAAGGGCTTGATTGTAATAAAGTTGGATTTGAGTCTCGATTAGGATTTGAGTCTCCTCATCATCTCGAGTCCATGTCATGATATGCCACGGTCTGAATGCCTGTAAACTCTTGTTAAAAGTAGTAAAAGGAATGGCAAGTTTATCCTACATAGAAGAGAAAAGGACTTGTAATGTGCTTGATCAACACATTACTGCTCTGTGAGCAGAAGAATAACCAGTTCCTAAACATGAAAAGTATGCCTGACTCTGAAGTCACAGAAACACTTTTAAAGCTAATATTTATCTCAGATTTCAAATCAGTATTTTTGCGCATTGCTGCCAATCTAAGATATGGTAATTCTAAATTCTTCATAGCTCTAATGAAAGAATGATAGTCATAAAATTCACTTCATTATGCTTTTGACTAAGAATAAACTAGTCATAAAGTATTCTAGAAGATAATTACAGCTGAACAAAGTGTTCCTCCAGTAAATAGTCTATAACTACAGCAAATTATGCTGTGCATGTATTTTATTTTAGGATTCCTTGGTTTGGTTCCTCAACAGGTAAAGGCACTCTGAATAATTACCAATGTTATCTGCATGATGCACTATAATTTTCTTCTAGAGACTGAGTGCTTATTTATACTCATATGTCTGATCTTCTAAGGAACTTCTATCAAGGCATACTAATCAGTCTTGGTGCTGACAGAAAAGTGCTCTGCTCTGCAATATTTGGGAGATAAAGAAGCTAAATTAACCCTACAGTGTACTGCCTTGATAGTCTGATTAAAGCCTAAAGAATCTGAGCATGAGCACCTCTATGAGAAATAAACTCAGCCATCCTTAGTGAAACATATTTTTATATATAACATCATAAGGTAAAAAGTATGCCTACTTACAAAAAGCACAAGCAATAATGTCCAAAACTTTTAGAACTCATTTGATATGATTTAACAGAAAAAATGGAGTGTATTAAATGAGATTGGACACACTTAATTAGCTGCTTTTTCCTAGAAACTGTTCAATATTGTACATTAATTTTTACAGATAGCCTGTAGATAGCTTCTTCAGCTCTAATGACTGTGATTTTATTGACTTGCAGAGACTAGGAGGTGAACCATTTTAATTACTTTAATGTTTCAGAAAGATGTATTCTTTCATGAAATATTTGGGTTTATTTATTTATTTATAAAAGGCACAAGTCAAAATTCCAAAATGGTTCTTTGAAACCTGTAGCATTTCTTTGCCAAAGGCTTAAAGACTGCAAAACTTAACTCTGTTGCTATGAATGTAAGTTATCATTGGATTATAAAGTAGTTTATGGTGCCCACAATGGGTTGAGTGCAAAACCTGGTACACAAAAGACATTTAAGGAAATAAAATACATTCCAGGAAATGGTATGTAATGATCCAATGTATACAGCATTCTCCATTAAAAAATGAAAATAAATATAGCCTAGCAAAAATTGTTATCTCATTTAATAATTTTTTGTTCAAGCATCTCCTCTTTTGAAAAAAGTCATGATTCATAAATATCTACATCTCTTTATCCTTGAATTCCATATTCTTCAAATATGTTTTAAAAACTGTATAATGATCTGGCAAGTAAAATGTTGATAGCATTGCCCATCTGGCCAACTGGTAAGGATCTGAGGACTTTTGACATTTTCCATTCCCTTTTACTGCAAGCATTTGTTGTTTCAGTACTAAGACCTGTAATGCAATCAGCGCAGAAAATATGATTGGTGACATATGAATGTGATTTGTATTCTTGGTACACAGTGATGACGTCTCCCTTAGTCTTTCATAGTCTTTCAGTTCAGAACAGGAGCGCATGTTTCAAGTGAATTTCCTAGTCACCTCTTGTCACCTGCCATGGTTCAGTTCACATCACACAATGACCCTTGATTGCCATGAACTGGATGAAATTAGGTGGAACTGAATTAGATGTGCTCCAGAACTGTGTATGATGTGCTACAGTAGCTCATGGGGCATTCAGTCCATACAAATGGGCTACAATTAATCGGAAACAAAGACCTTTTGAAATATACGCAGAGCAGTCACTGGCTTAATAACATCAACTGATCACACTACAAATCTGCTCTCATTTGTATACACCACATAGTGCACACCTGTTCCATGATTAATACTTGTAACTGTTGCTGAAATAGAAATAAGTGTTGAGTTAATTAAGTTATGTACACACAGGTGAATGCCTGGCCACATCAAACAACAGCATGAGCTAATGCAAATACCTTGGTTGTAATTCAGGAACACTTGAACTGCATTAAGTCCATTGGATATGGACCGATCATGAATCATTTTGATATTGCTCCATTCACTCACCCCATCTTCCCTATCCCTCATATCAATTCTGCTCTGCCTTGAAGTTAATTTATCTATTTCACTTACCAAAACGCTTCATCAGCTATTCATTTCCCACTTGCATCTACACAGCTTTTCATCAGTGTGAGTGAGCAAAAACCTGTATTTGAAAATTAAAAGGATGATTGCTCTAACATGAAAATATGTCTTAGGTTCAACTGCAAAGCCACTACATAACAGCATTATTGCCTCCTTCTTCAGGAAGCCCTTCCACAGGAATTTTCTCAAAGACCAGCTCTGCTGAATCATCCTGAGGCTGATCACCTTCAGGACAGCGTGAATGGAGGCTGAGGCAGCAACACCTATAGAAACTATGGAATGTGGAAAGATATATTCTCTCTTTCCTATTCTGTATTTTAGTCTGAAGTTATGACAGTGTTATTAGGCACCAAGTGGAAATGGTGAGAAAGTGACAGCAGGTAATAAAAATAACAACTAAACTCTGGTAGGCTGAGAGACTGGGAGATGTGATGGGAGAGAAGATCTACTAAAGAGAAAGAAGAAATGTGGACAAAAGAAAGGTGATATTTAGACTTCCTTTTCAAGACCCTGTAGTAAATTCATATCCTATGAATCAACCTCACTGCCAAAACCCATTTGCTTTATGGTTTGTTTTTTTTTTCATTTAAGCAAAATTAACATTTAATCATAAACTTTGCCTAATATTATTAAAACATTTTAAGCATTTAAAGCCCCTGGAACTTTCAGAGGGGTAATTCTTACCTACGTGTGTATGAATTTATCTATCATGATGCCAAGGAAAAGGTGTTTTGATAGTCCTCTTTCTATCATCACAGAATCTGAAAGTCAATCTTAACGTAGTAAAGACTTTACTTTTAGTTCTTAAACCAAGAAGCAAACAAGCAAGCAAAACCTACTGTCTAGTGCAGGATCCATAGATGCATTAAGACAAAATATATTGTAGACTACACCCAAGGATAAATCAAGTGTCTATTTTTATACTGAAATTCAGCTTTTCTAAAAGCAAAATTCTGGTTTTAATCATTACAGCAGGCTCTGGTAGTTCCTTTGACAATTCCTGATTCATAAATAAGAAAAATATATTTATTCATCTAGTACTATTTCTTTGCTCTTCTGAACCACTTATAATAGCTAATAATCATTTCTTGAGGCACAGTTACCAAAAGCTGACACTACAGAAATAATGATTTCCACAGTGCCTACAAAGGTAAAAATCTCTTCCAATTTACATCTGACATTTCCTATTTTATCTATGAAACAATAGAAGCACACTTGCACATACCAAAAATCCTATGTTATCTCATATGGCTGCTGCTTGACCTTTGAAGTCATTGTTTTCCACAGTAGGAGTAGCCCTCTCATGCTACAGATATGACCCTTTTCCTGTGTCCAGGTTCATGTCTTTCTTTGTATTTATTTGAATTAAGCACAAATCATAAGCCAGCTACCCATGCAGGGTGATGCTTCAGCTCATATGACCTGTCATTACTTCCTCCTCCACCTGTTTTTGTGAAAGTTTTTAGCTTTGTTGGCAATATTTTTATGATCTGTTTATGAAGATACCAAAGAACAAAAGACTGTGAACTTATCCTTAGGAATCATGCAAGAAATAGCCACATTAGTGGAAGATTTCCTTTTTTTGTTCTTTTTATTTTTCTCCTAATTGACTGCTTCTATTCATCAGCCACTTCCTTCATCATCCCAGATTTTTTTTTCTATATCTGTTCTTCAACTAGATTTCTGATACAAATTTCAAATACCTTTCCTTTTTTTGTCAGCATGAAGTATTTCATTTAGACAACTGGAAAAACAAGAGAGCTAATGATCTTCTGCCCTATATCCTGTTCTTTCAGTAAAATTGATTTCTTTGATTAACTAATGAACAATTCACAAAACAACTTCTTGCAGTAGCTGAACTGGATTTTTCTTAAACTGACAAAATCACTGAAAACCAGGTGAACGCTTTTTTTCAGACACATATGTATAAAGCATAAAGGAATACTAAAAGCCACCCTCAATGACTCTTTTTTAGAAAATAAGAAGAGGGACTAAGTTATAAACATTCAGGTTTGAGTTGTGTTTTATTAGTCTTGTGTCATGGTTTAAACCCAACCACACAGTCTCTCTCTCAACCCCCACCCCCCTTTCTTTCTTTCCCTCCCCCCCTGCTCCCAGAGGGATGGGGAGGAGAATCGAAAGAATGTAACACCCACAGGTTGAGATAAGAAAAGCCCAGTAACTAAGGTATAACACAAACCACTACTGCTACCACCAATAACAATAATGATAAGAGAAATGACAAGGGAAGAGAATATGATACCACCCGCCGAAACAAGCCCAATCCAGAAGAGAGCGAGCCCTTCCAGGTAACTCCCAGTTACCTCCCTGGGCATGACGTGCTGTGGTATGGATACCTCTTTGGCTAACTTGGGTCAGGTGTCCTGTCTCTGCTCCCTCCTGGCTTCCCCTCCTCCCTGGCAGAGCATGAGACTCACAAAGTCCTTGGTCAGAGTAAACATTACTGAGCAGCAACTGAAAACATTGGTGTCATCAGCACTGTTCCCAGGCTGAAAGTCAAAAACACAGCACTGCACCAGCTGCTGAGGAGGAAAATGACTGCTACTGCTGAACCCAGGACAGATAGTAGTGGAAAACAGTAAGAGGCAATTCAGCGCACACAGGTATTTAAATTTGACTAATGCCTAATCTAAACACCTTTGTTAGAATTCCTGGAGGCACTCACATGTATTCTATTTTCTTAAAGGAAAACTGAAGATCTGAATCTCTTTGTTAAGGTCTAAAAATGAAGATAGACAGAATTAATAGACCCCATTTTCACTAGATGAATGCTTTGGAGATGTGTTTTTTCCTGGGTGCTATGGCTTCCTACAGTATTGTAGTATTCAATCTACTATTTGGTAATTGTTGGTTCCTTTAAAAAGGTTGTTTTGGGGTTGTTTTTTTTTTTTTTTTTGCTTGTTTGTTTGTTTGTTTTTTAAAGAGCACCATTACTGGCACTGGCATTTAAAAATCTCATGAAGTGATGCAAAAAGATGACAAAAATCGCAGTGGATGACCACTTGCATGTTTCTTTGTCCAACAGGACTATACTTTGACTTGACTTGAATATAATGTGCAGAAATATCTGCAAGGCCTTAGGCTCTTCTGTGTGGTTCTAAATGCAATTTAAGATTAAAATCTTCTTTGTGTGTTATCTTTTTATTTTATTGAAAGGATACATTTTGTATTCATAATAAAATGAGTGGTTTTCAGAATAAAGTTGGAGAAGTACTTTATAAGAAGCATCTTCTTAGCAGTATGCTGATACCATGCTTTCCAAGTTATTTCTATTTTGGAAACATGAATTGGAAGAAAATTCCATCTATTTATTATGCATGTATTAATTTTTTATATACGCGTACTTATTGTGTGAATTTGATTTACTACCCAAAAGTTTCTAAACTTCAAAAGAAATGTTCTCAATAACTTTTACCTTCATACAAATTTATAAATAGTCTCAAATGGTGATGCAGATTTATTTTTAAAAATTCTGCTGGCATTATGAATTCTTTAAAAATATTTGTTGCTTTTTTAAAAATTTTATTTATTTTACTGAAAGGCATGCAGGAAATCCATTACTACTTGGTATCTCTATAATATTCTTTCTTGACTGGATTCAAGTCTCCAGCTGCTGTGAGAGTTAATAACACCCTGGTTTTGATATCATCAAATAGCAAAACATTCTGGACAGCTGGAAAAATTTTTACACTAATGCTGTAATTAGATACATAGCATTGTCTTGGTACAGAAAATTACTTAAGGCTCAGACAAAATACAATGTACCACTTACTAGCCAAAGGTCAAAGAACTTGATTCCAAATCTGACAGCCTGTTCTTTAGAAGAATTGTCTGAGAACACTGGGTCCTGGACACCTTGACTAAAGATCTCATATGGAAAGAGAAATCTACAATTTCCAATTGAAATTATTTTTCTCATCATACCACCGTATTTGCACCATAGGTCAGTAGTTCAGTGTTTTACTCCTAGATGGAAATCATTGCTTTAGTTTGGATTAATTTCTTTTTCTGAAAACAAATATAAATATTTCACAAGAATATGCATGCAGAAACATAAGCTTGTGACCAGAAAGATTAAAAGCACATCTACACAGCTGGGTTGATTATACCCATAATCCATATGAATATGAATCCATAAGCTCCATGTGAAGTGAATACAGGATGAAGCCCTTGCAAGTAGGTCATGCTTCTCAAAAACTGCTATTTAGACAATTTGCTTAATTCATTATTGAATTATTTGTAGTTTGACATATGCCTTCGATACAGGTGTATTCATTCAGACTGACTAAAGGTGTCATTTAGAATGTGAATTCTTCCAAATGGAAGTATGACGAAAATGATGTTACATAGCACTATTATTGACAAAAATGAATTTGGCAAACAGATAAAAGATTAAATCAGAAGTCATTGAATGATCTGTACAGCTGAAGCTATAAAACTTAGAAAAATTGTAAATTTTTAGGAATTAAATCTGTGTTTGATAAAAGAATCAGATCTAGATGTTGTTCTAAATGCAGAAGCACAGAGCTGCCTGTGATGTTAGCCTGAGTTTTTAACTGCTACACTAATCTAAAAGGAAGTTTTTCAAACTTTTTATCCACTGCGGTATTATTTTTACTTCATCAATAGCTACTTGAATGAATGTGAAATGAGTTAGAGTGATTTGGCTGGGATTCAGTAATGCATGGGAAATACTTCAGATGCAGTTAAGAAGGCTGCAATCAAATTAATCCAAGTAAAACAAATACCCATCCTCCTAAGTGACAGAATAGTGAATAAAAGTATGAATGCAAAACATTAACAGGGGCCCCTCGAACTAGATAGTTAATTTCTTTTTACAAGGTGTTGCATCAAGAATGCCAAATGAAGACTGATAGCAGCATTTTAAACTGAAGTTTGTTTCTCTCCTTACAGAGAAAAAAACCTCCCCTCCAAATTAAGAATCAATTTTTCCTGAGGACAGAGAACAGGGAGATGGAAATGAATGTGGTTGATTTCACAGAAGATGAATCAAAGAATGGCACCAAAAGAGGTGATTAATTAAGTTTAGAAGGCAGTTAGTTATGTTTCTGAAGGACTGCACTGAGGAGCAAAGTGAAAAGACAATGTTAAATACATAAAACACAGAAAAATTTCAATGGATATCCTTTCTTCTACATTGCACATAACCTGATGAATTTTTGACACTATTCCTACTATGATGTGCAATGTTTGGCATTCAAGGAGATTCATCAAGCCTTCATGAATTCTTCATCAACCTCTTAAATCCACACTATCTCCCACATTGTATCCCATTATTGAGATCATGACAGATTCCAGAGTAAACCCCGCCTATTTGTGCCTCCCAGTGCCAGAGAAAATGCTTCAGAGAGACTGACTGGGAAGAGATGGTGTCCCTGGATTTTAAAGGGAGAGATTGTATATGGGTGGAAATCTCTGCCATAAGCCCTAAGTATCATGGTTTGATATACGACAGCTGCATAGTATCCCACCAGTTTTTCCTCTCTCAAACTAGCAGCTGTCCAACTAAAAATGGAAATAATTTATGTTCCCCAAAGACTAACTGATTGACAGGCAATGCAGGAAGGAGTAGTAGGACCCCACTGTGACTGTGGCACCTCTAAGGCAAGGAGAAGGAAAGTGGTGAGATCATAGGCATATGTACTCTGCTGGAATCAGGCAGATTTCTCTTATCCAAAAGGTTGAGCTATGCATGCCCAGGCCTGGAAGAGAGCTGGGCTGTGATTTTTGTTGAAATTAAAGAAGAAATGCACCTTCCCAAAGGGTATGTATTTTTCTGATTTGTGACCTAGAGATACATGGTATAGTGGATTATATATATGTAGACCATAGAGCAAACAATCCAATATCTCTTTGACACAGTATGTGCATATATTAGTTTCAGGAGGTTAAAAATATAAACTCACTGGAGTCTCTGATTTCCCTAGGTAATAAAGTAATTCAGAGAATATTAGTTGACAGCTACACCCACTTGCCGTCATCAATTCTGCAAGGGCTGGCACAGAAGTTTAAAATGCCAGTTTTCATCTTTTTCTCTCCCCTAAGTCTTCATTATAATGTATCTCACTATTTTTTAGAAACTTTCAGTCTACTTTTTGGCAGATGTGACAGGCGGCTGTAACATTGATAATATCAGTGCTGTTCATCCTACTTCTTCTTACAATGATTCTTAGCACATATTAATTAACAGAAATAAGAAAGGTGCAATCAATTTATTTAATGTAGTTAATTAAAAAGAACTTGCAAGCTGCTATCAGATAAAATTTGGCTTGTGCAATTGCAGTTTTACAAATTTTAATGAAAATATTTTTTTTTTAATTTTTCTTTTTACATAAATGTGCTTCTCAAAGTTTTCTTTCATTAACCAAAATATTTTAGGGCACATAAGAGGAAACTTGAACAAATCTTACACAGCTTAGCAAAATATAAAGACACCCTGTAAATGTAGGGTTTATGTCTTTCAAAGCTCAATGTTAGGCAGGGGGAGGAGCAAGAAAATAAGAATGGAGGAAAGGCTTTGAATGCTTGTAAGAACTGGGTTGCTTTTTCCTTATATTTGTTTACCTATTAGTAGCTATTAGTAACATTTTAAAATATGATTTATAAGATATACTTCTGAAATGTTATTTACCATATGTGCAAATATGCCACAAGTTAATTAAATCACATCCCTCATTTTAAATAATTGGTCTAAGTACAGCTGGAGAGTTCAGTGGGACTAGTAATGAAGTCCTTAGTATAGTATTTAATTACCTCCTCGCGCAATGTAACAGAAAATTTGGCCTTATGAAATGATCTAAAGGTCAGGAGATTCAGACTGCATTAGATTAAAGGCAGTGTCAGGCAGATCAAGAAATACAGCTAAAATATAGAGGTAGTTTATGAAAATTAATGCTTTAGCTAATCTTGTGTGATAGGGATAGAAGAGGGAGATAACATGTTGGAAGGGTATACTTCTATTCACCTAAAAGGAAAAGCACCTTGGATTGTGTGCTTGTCGCAAGAGCTGCTTGATATTTCCACTCATTTCTCTGTTGGAAAAAAATATTTTGAAAAAAACAGGTTCTGTTGAAAAGACTCTTATTTTGAAATTTAAGGGGTTTTTATCATTTAAATAGAACTAAAGTGATACAGTTCAAAATTGGAAAAAAAAATAATCTTTCATTGATTAAGTTAAGAGCAGAGACATGAGCAGTAGCAAATATTTTCTTAAATTCTGAATTTGATCCTATTGCTGGATGGGGATTGTCTCAAATTTAAAATAAAAATATAGAGTGGCTGCTGCTTTCTGCCAGGACAGCATCTTCCAAGATTCCTACCCATTCCAGAGCACTGTATCAATGCATCCTGTTGGATTACAGACATTTATCTTGCCATTTGTGAGAACTTTTCTATTCTTTGAGAGTTAGCCCATATATTTCTCAATGTCAATGAAGGAGCAGTGGCTTGGTTTGAAGACATGACTTCATGAATTCCTTGTTTTCCAAAGCAAGCTGGAGGACAGTATCTTTTTAATCAAGGAAATATGTTCTGTAGCATGCCTAGACTCTGCTCCACTACCTGCTTTCAACCATGATCTTTGTTTTGCTAATTCCAAGATTCAGCCTGTTAGTGTTCAACTCCAGTATGCTGGGAGTGGGTAGCAGGGCTGAAATATGATCTTCGTAGAAACATTATCAATAGAATAATTATCACAGAATAGGAAAGTTATGATTTTTTGCATTCAATGTTATAAGCAGGCGGAATTAAGGAATATAAATTTCTCTCTCTTATGTAATTCAGCAGATTTGTATGAGGCAAAAATTCTGCAATTGAAATTGCACTTGTATTGTCCAGAGGTGGAAGAGAGAGGGAGCAGTTATGTACTGTTTTATCTCTGCTACTGTCTCTACCTGCTGATAGCTCAACAGTTTCAAAACATGCAATAGATTTGAAACCATCATATACAGATTTTCCATATACTTTTATAGTACTTAAATGTAAATGCGTTTTTCATATTAAAATCACAATGGAAAAGCAATGACTACTTTATGTCACAACATAAATATATTCTTCAGTTCATGCCAGTTAATTGTACACAGTTTGTGTACCCAGAGTGTCAAGGTAGTTGTTCAGGAAGTATTTCAGAAATAACTTACAAAATACAGAAAATTTATTTAAGTTCCCATAAAAATTTCTATCATATTAGTTGTTATATCAGAAGTAGGACAAAATCATAGACATAGATGACAAGAGTTTGAATTTTTGCTGTAAAAAGCAGGAGAAATGAATTCAGATGAAGATGTATACTAGCTATTTGAAAAGTGAGAAAATAATGCTTTTCAGGTACATAATTCTGAAAAACAAAAGGTAAGTTAGAAGAAAGTGGAGGTGGTGAAGTGGAAATTTTGAATTCACAAGTGGGAGGAGAGGGAAAATTAGATGATAAAAGCTTTGTTTGGAACTACTTGCTATAACTACACGTATGTAATTAGGTTTGTGTAGGATGAACATGTTTGTATGTGTGTACATGGATAACACATTGCCATATTGGCTGCATCAGTTCAACTGTACTGCAATTAGCAGAGCTAGCCTGGTTCATAACAGCTGAGAACATGGTCCATGTATACATTGTTCAATTATGTCTGTAATTACATAGTGTGCTTTAGGCTCATTTTACCTCAGTAAACAAAACTATGAAAGTAAATGCAAGAGTGTATCACCATTGCAGGCTTGGAACTACTGAAGGATTGTTATATTCCTTGCATCATAAATATCTCCCATATACTAAGCTAATCCCTTTGGACTGTTGCAGTATGGCAGAATAAAAGAACCTTTTTGCATTTAGTCTCAAAACCTTAAATACTGTGAAAAAAATGCAGCATTAACGTTGAATATTCTGTTTTTAGAGTCAACAAGTGGATTCTGTAATTTAAGTCATACATTTGTTTCTTAGAATTTATCCTGCTACTTTATTGCCTTTGGAAGTAATTTGGAAATGTTGGGTGCATAATAGTCAATAAATCATATAAGGAAAGACGAAAGGCATTTGTGTTCTTTACAAATGTGGTAAAGGCTGTAAAATGACAGCATTTATTAAAGCAAACAAACAAAAACCCACAAAAAAAAAAAACAAAACCCCCACAAAGAACCCCCCAAAAAGCCCCAAAAAAACAAACACCAGAAAACTAATTACAGATTTGGGATCTCGTAGTATCAAACTGCAATGTGGTTAAAGATGTGAAAAATTGTCCACATGTAACTACCATTAACTGTTGATTTCAGAAGCAGACTAGGGCCATATTCACAACAGACTTCTTTCCATTTAATTCTTATCTTTGCATTATGTTATGTCACTGATGAAATACAGCAGCCCATGCAGCAGTCATCAAGAAAACAACATTTCAATTGCAAGTAAATACAACTATGTTAAATCTAATCTCCAAAGAGCAAATATTTACCAAAGTTTATGATCACAGACAGACTTGTAGAATAAGCAAAGTGTATAGTATCTGCTTGTCTACATATGTATTGGGAGTTTTTATTTAAAAAACATTAGACTACTGCATGCAAGTACAGCATTGGCTCAATACAAACCTTCATTGCTCTCTCTCCACTCCTGCAGTGCTAAGGACCACACACAAAACTGTATTCTGGTAAGAAAGAAAATATTACAAAAGAGCCTTCAGGATTTGAAGACTTTATGGGTGTTTGTAGCATTTTAAATAAACCACGTACCTATTCTGAGCTTTATTTCATTAGATGTGATCTGTGGTTTGCTGTGTTTATGTAGACGATTATATGAATTTTATGCTACTACAAGAATTATACAGTTCTTTTCATCATTCTAATCAGAAACAAAAATAGTAAGAAAAGTATCTGCTTTTCAAGCTCGTTGAAAATTCTATGACAAAATTATTAGTATTCTGAAGATAGATTACAGTACTGACTGTCATGCATCA
Organism: Lorius lory; assembly: GCA_025629905.1. Lineage (NCBI taxonomy): Eukaryota > Metazoa > Chordata > Aves > Psittaciformes > Psittaculidae > Lorius > Lorius lory. The sequence goes on along the minus strand of JAOSLQ010006506.1, from coordinate 3,219 downwards.
TACCCCAGATGCTATGCAGTACCTAATTTCAGTAAAGGCGGACAATAAAAGCAGGCACAAAGAGGATTAAGTTGTCTATTTTAAAAAGCTGGGCTTAACTATCTAAAAAACTTATGAAGGCAACACAAATTAGAATCATGGGAATTTGTCTTTCTACATTTAAAATATTTAGAAAAACAGAAGCTCTTGAGACAGCAGAAGCTACATTTATTGCTAATAATCATTGCATAAGATAATCAAATGTTTTGGAAAAGAAAACCAGTTTTATAGACCCTACTGATTTAAAGGGTAGTATTGACAATGTGCTATTAGAAGAATCAGCTTGAGAATTTAAGAACATAATGGTAACTGCTGTGATGTAGTTCAGTGCTTTATCTGAATACTATAGGTCACTTCTTCAAGGATAGAAAATGACAATTAATAAGTTACAGTTATCTCTTTGGATAAAGCCCTAAATTCTTGTCAAGCTGCTAGAATAAGGTTATCAGCAGATTGAAATCTTTCTATTTGAGGGATAGATGATTCAGGTTCCTATTATTATGTTGTTAGGGATATAACCTAAAATGCAGAATTAAGTGAAAACCAGATATTTGTTAACTGATGTAAGCAAAACACTAAACTTTGAAATATAAAGTTGCCTCAGCAAGATACTCAGAATAACGTTATGTGGTCTTTTTCTTTTTGATCCTTGTACCTGAACACCAATCATAGATGAAAGTAAATAAGTTTGAGAAAGAAACTGGTATAATATGCATTTTCTTTGCTCCATCAAAATATCTATCATAATAATTTCCCATTGGACTGAGATTTCCCTTAATGCTAAAAACTCCCCCTAAAATTCAAGTATAGTGAGTAAAGAACAACAACGCTAACACTTTTAACATGCATCCACTCTCAGAATATAAGAGTTGGATACTAATTTACATGCTGAGAAAACAGAAGTTTTAAAATGAAAACTCTTTCAATGTAACAGCACCCCAGGGCGACTTTCTATCTGTCTTGGATAGGTCATATGATGACTATGCTGAATTCTGCTCCTCTCACTCAAAAGATCACAAGACCTCTTAATTCCAAGCTTTCCTGGCAGTGCCAGATCCACTCCCTGTAACAGATCGGTGGGACATGAGAGCATCCAAATTCTACTCCCGCATCAAAAAAGTGTCAGTGCACCCTCTGGCAAGATGCAGCTCCAGCCACCTCTCACAAACAGGCTTCAATATAGGAGCTCGTGTTAGTTTGCACAACTAAGCCCATAATTATTGTGTGATCCAGTGAATGGCAGTGTCCAGAGGCTTTGCAAGAGCACATGAGAGATCTATAGCACAGAAACACTACTAAATGCCTAATCTAGAAGACCATTTCCATTTTGAAAACTAATTGTTGTTTGATATCCATGCCTTTCAGCCGTGGACAGTTTTACTTTAAAGGCTACACTGTAACTCTCACAGTATCTCCAATATTTTGCACCCATTTTTCTAAAAGAGTCAAAAATGCCTGGCATGTGTACTTCATCAGATTACCTGTTCCTAGCGATGAGAAAGGAGGTAATAACCAGCTTGTTGGGAGACAGAGGGAAGACAAATACCCTGTTAGTAATGCTGCTGCTGTGGGTAATGTGTCTTCCAGATCCTATTATGCAAGACTCTGGGTTGTGCTCATAACCCGGAAAATGGTTTTAGGATAAAGAAATAAAAAATGAACGTGTCAGGATCTCAGGACCTATGGTTTTGCTGTGGGGCAATATTTTCATGATGATGTTCTCACAGTCAGTCAACAAATTGTGTTATTACACAATATGTAGTTATCATAATTGAGGAGGCTTCTTTTGTTACACAATCTATTGACTGTCCTGACTCAATGCCTGTGAGGGAGAGAGTTAATTCTTCATTTTGGCTCCTTCTGCAGTGAATTACTGTGAGCAGCAAGGAAAAGGACAGTGGGATTTGTGCTTCTGTCT
>JAOSLQ010006505.1:0-43545 GCA_025629905.1 Lorius lory | reverse complement strand
GCCCAAGAGCGGGGACGCGCGTGTGGAGGGGACAGACGGACACCGACGGGGCGCTGCGCGGCGCTTCGGTGCCATGCGCGGTCCTCCATCACTTCAGGTGCTCTGTGCTTGACGATCGTCACTGCCACCCGACATGACCATGGAGTGTATCCGCTGGGGCTCCTGCAGGGAGACATTTAGACAGGAACTAGAGCGCGAGCAGTGGATTCCTCTTGGACCACTGAATTCAGCCCTCCGCGTGTCTTGCCTTTGCAGGATTTTGGTCATGATGCTTGTCCAAAACCACATAAACGATTCAGCCTGATTTCAGTCTAGTTGCTTCTACATGAGGAAATGCCCATCACATATCTTTTCATGAGCTTGTTTAGCTCTCCAGTGATACAAACATTCAATTCTATGATTCAACTGCTTCCCTCAATATCATCTAAATTCCAAGATGATCTGAAATATCTAAACTCCTCTTGGATATGTGATTCAAACTCATCCTTTCTAACACAGGGGGAAAACAAAAGCAGCTTTAATACTTCTGGTAGCACAACAGTGGTGCTACTTTGTAAGCTAAAAAAAAAAGAAAGATCTCTTACCAGAAAGCAGGAAATTCCTTGCAGATGCACATGGATTTTTTTTTTCATTCACTTCCTATTTTAGTTCAGATAAAGAAATTAGAAGGATCATGAAGGATTAAGTTCAAATATTATAAAAGAGATAATAGTGTAATTAATTGGGCTTTGGGGGAATAAGGACTGAATGAAGAATGGGTGATCTTTAAAAAGAGATTAATTTAATGGAGGGTTCTGTGTATAAAATTTAGAATGCTTATATTGTCATTAAAACTGGTGTAGACATACCACATCAATGACCTTTTTCAAGCATCAGCATAAGGGTGTGTTTACCCTGCAAATGCAGTTATTTAGCACAGCTAATTTGAGGGAGGAGGGTATGCTTCCAGGATAAATCACAGAGAGGACTAAACTCGATGTGCACATATGGTGGAGTCATTGCACCTGTAGATGATGATGCAGAGACAAAAAGAAGCTTGGGGAAGCAAAAAAAAAAACTGCCTGAGCTTGCTCCTGATAGACTTTGATTGATGTGTATTCCCTACCTTACTAGTCAATACACAAAAACCAATCCCGCAGTAAAACACAGCAAAACTGATTAATACAGAGGCCTCTGAGTTACAGTGTTACACAGCTGACAGGTTTATAAATTCAGACTCCAGGTAATCAATGAAGAATGCATGCCAAGAAGCTGAATAATAAAATAAATGAGAAAGCATTAATATAAATGACAGGAAGATAGACTGGAAAAGCAACAAGACAGAAAGTTGAGGTGAACTGCTGCAGCTTTCAAAGGGAAAATGGTAAGCTTGATTGTCAGCTTTTGGATTGTTTTGTTTCTTAAGAGTGTCAATTTCCTGACCTCACAAAACACACAGACTTGTTCCCACTAATTTCATGAAGCACTTCTATTGCTGATGAACAGATTTTCTTTAGATTTTGTCAGCACAGGTCATTTGAAAAGCAGTGCAGTAAAGCCATTTTAGGCAGTGAGGCTTCTATTTTAAATTATGAAAATTTAGTTTTGATACAAAGTTAGAGAGACCTTAAAAAAATTCGTCTGGTTGGCATTGCATACCAAATGTTACCCTTCTCATTGAATAATCCTGCTGCAAGCCATATGGATTTCTCTAAAAAAAAAACAACCCAAAAACAAACCAAAAAAGCCCAAACCCAATTCTTCTATTTCTATAACTTACAAAAGATGACAGCAGATTGCCAGTAAGGTTCGTGCCTGTTCCCAAACTATTTCTAGCATTTCCACCATGCTGTGTTGATGAATTTGGTTGATGCAAACACTCTTTTCTGCTCAGTTTAAGGCACAAACTTATTTATGAAAATTTTCCTGTGATATTTAACAGAAAGTGAGAGCGGTTCTAATCTCAATGATAAATGGCTTAAGCAGTTTGTAATTTACTGTGATTAACAGAGATCTTTTTGAGACTCAGGCAAGGTTCTTTAACTGTTACCCTACAGGTTCCCTCCCACACCCCCCTTTAGCTTGCTCACTTCCTTGTGCTGTGATTTCTGCATTCCTGAGACCAGCTTTAATAAGGGTGGAGGGTGGCGGAGCATAACTGTTTGCAAGCACATAAGGTTTGCTTTGAAATCACAGGTGATCTTGACATTTCTAGCAGGCAGAACCTCCACTTGTGTAGAGCTGCTGGATTCAGTGCAAAGAATTTGGCTTGGATGACAGCTGTACAGAAATCGTGGGAATACCTCTCTTCACCATGACTCACAGAGGCACTGCTGGGCAGAGTCTAAATCTTACATTACAATTAAGAACCTGCTTGGTTTGTCATACATGATTTTTGATTAATTTTGATTTTTAAATTTTTAAATTAAATTTGATTAATTTTTTATTATTAGTCATACATGATTAAAATCATACAGTTCTGTTGATTTTAATGAAACTATTCACATAGGGGAACTGTGCAACCTTTATCCCCTTTCCAAGGAACATTACCATATTATATAACATCGTGCCATTAAAGTTTGCCTATCTGAACTGATAAGAGTTAGCTGTGTCATAATATTTACTTAAAATTGCCCTGACAATATGTTTCCATAAATTACAATATCTGATCTTTCTATATATAGTCCCTGTCCATGTGTTGAGGCTTCAACTTGTTTCCTACTGTTCTCACTAATGAAAAACATTGCTATGAGCAGTTTTCTATACACATATATTAATTTTGGATTACTGAGATTGCCTAATGAGATTATAATTCTCTGTTAATTAGTTCTGATGAAGAATACCCGACACAGAATTTGGAAAACATCTTTATATTGTGATGAAACCAACTTCCAGTAGGTTTTGTCAGAAATATTCCCAAGAAAGATTTTATGGTTCTGCAAGACATTATCCTGCATAATGCCAGTACAGCAGAATTAGTTCAGGTTGCTGCTGACAGCAAAAAACTTCTCAATTGTTTCACCCTGTCAGGCTCCCACACTTGGAAATTATTACAAGCAATAGATAGGAACAAGAAAATGAACAAAGGAAAAAGCAGAGAGAACTTTCTTTTCTCCAAATACTCTTGGCACCTTGGGATGATCATCTTATACTGGATCCTAACTCATTCATCTGGGTGAAATTGCCTCCAGTGGAGCATCTCTGAATGAACTGTTAAAAAGTTTCAATGAATTCTAATTTTTAGGGCACTTTTGGATTATGTTTTATTATGCAGCACTGGAACAATAGGGATTTAAAAGGGAAGATGAATTTTCCCAAATTATTTTTGAAGTAAGATGCTGTATACCAGTGTGCTTTACTAACTGATGTTCACAGGCAGGAGTTCAGCTGCTTGAAGGGAAGGTGGACTTTGCTAGATTTTGGGTTAATTTTCAGTTTCATTTTCTGTGAGGCTCTTATTTTTGCTGGTTCCTGTTTGAGATGCCGCAGCTCTGGTAAGCCTGATACAAATATTTTCTTAATGTGAATATGGATGCAAGTTACATCTTCATATAACTGCTAGGAAATCAGGGAAGATGCTGCACCTTTTACCACAATCAGTGTTCTGCTGATTATGGTAAACAGTGTTCTGCTGATTATGGTAAACAGCATTGCAATAAGGAAGTGTATACTAAAGCTCTGACTAGCATTAAATGAAAATGAATTTTGCCCTTTCCTACTCATAACGTCTGTACTAAAAAGAGCCAAAGCATGAAGTCAAAAAATGTTAACTGATCATTCTTTGGTTATGTTAAACCCTTGGACTAGATGATCTCTAGAGATCCCTTCCAATCCTAACAATTCTGTGAAATTTAAGAAGTTGTGTGGCTCAAGAGGAATGGACCTGAAGAGCTGACATGATGTCCCTTGTATACGTATGTTGGAGGTTTTACTTAATGCCAGATCTATTCTGGTGACGTGGACTGAATACTCATTAGCAGCTAGAGCTCTGAAGTGAACTTCTGGAGCACATCTCCTGGTTTAGTACCAGGGGAAAGGATATGCTTCATATGCTCCAAGACAGCTCCACCACATGGGCAAGAGAGTTGCTTCAGAAACTCCATTCCTGTGATCTAAATTAAAAAACTAATGCAGACACATCCAGATACATTGCTTACTTATTGCAAGAGGGCCTGCTGCATATGGAGGCAAACTCTTGCCATGTCACTAGCCCTCATCTTAGACCTAGCTGTGGGCTATTGTGTTTGCAGAAAAAGCCACAACCATCCTGCCCTTACCACACACGCAGTTCTCATATGCAAGAGAAGAGGTGGTAAATGCAATTCACATTTCCTCAACTTAATCTGCAGACTGGGTATTAAGGAAGTGAGAAATACATGTCCGATGACCTCAAGTCATGTCTATGCTTGAAAACAACACATGCCAAAGATCATAGCTTGGCTCACACTCACACACCTCAGCTCTCTTCCCTCCAAAACCAGGGTCTCCTCAAGTAAATGCCTTGCATCTTGTAGTGAAGTTGCACATATTTCTTATCCACTTCCTGCATTTTTTTTTTTTCTTGGGGTGGTGGTGGTGGTGGTGGTGGTGTTTGTTTATTCTTTTAATTTTAGAATTGAATAAAAAATTCCACGAGAGCAAGGTAAATCCTCTCTCTTCAAAAGAGTGGCACTGTTACCTCCTACAGCTCTTTTTTATGGTAATCATGGAATCATGAAATGGTTTGGGACCTTAAAGATTATCTAGATCCAACCCCTCTGCCTTGGGCAGGGGGAATGACAAAACTATCTGAATTTGTTGTACGCCCTGACAAACATGATGAAATGATACTCTGTTTGGGAATTTGGTGCAGATTAGTCATCACCAATTTTATCATTCTTACTCTGAGGACCAGACCTGAGAGCATGTAAGCACACTTCAAGTCTTCAGCATGAAATACTTGGCCTCAGAGACTAGTGCACCTAAAATCTTCCACACTTAGCACAAAACTAGTACAATTAAAACCCATACTGCAGATTCTGTATATCTGCAAATTGCCTTGTTTTCATGGCACTGATGAAGATCCTACTGATGCCAGGGATCCCAGTCATCAGTGCTTCTAGTGCTGGCAGTACTGTAGGTGCTGTGGCCTCACTGTTAGGCAGAAATTGCCTTCAGTTCTCAGCTTACACTGAAATCTTCCCTATCTTCTGCTATTTTTTCCTGTTGTTTTTTTTTTAAGTGTTACAATACCACACCAAAAATAGGAGCCTGTATTTCTACACAGACAATGTAGGTAAACAGGGTTCAAGTATAAACTGCCAGTATTTTGACTCAGAATGCAGTGCTTGGAAGGCCACATAATCTACTTGGATAGAGTTGCTCATTAAATAAAGCTATTCTAATTTGTGTCAATTCAGGAAATGGTTTAACATGATGTGAAGAAGTTGTTCCTAAAAAGTAGACACAGAATGCTTGAAGATGGATGGAATAAATTCCTTGCATTTGGTTCAGACACTTTCTTAATTTAAAATCTCTACATCTATGAAACTCCTGTCGATGGACACTCAAACTGCACACACAGTACTTGTCCATATTAGGAGAATTAATTCCAGATAGGAGTGAAACCTTAAGAACTACCTCTTTAGTCTAACACCTGGATGTTCAAGGCGAAGTATTTATTTTAAATTCATTTGTCTATTAGAGGCCTTATAGACTATCAACTTAGCATGGGCACAGCTGCATAGACAATCACGCCTATAAAAATGGAAAAAAACCCAAACCCAACAAAAAAAAACCCACAACCTAAAGCTCCAGGTTAATCTAAAATAATTCACTTCAATTAATCTCATGAAGGAAAAACATACTTAGAGTCTACCTTTATAGACAATACTAACGTGGGAAGGACTGAGAACACAACAGAAAGCCTTGGGTACAGCTTGCTCGTGAAACACGGTCCCATTTTCCTCAGGCTGTTCTTTCCCTCAGGCACAATCATTGACATAGCAGTTGAAACTAATGTAACCAAAAAAACCAGAAAGGATTAATTTTCAACTTCATACTGTAGACTGTAAAGTGACATGACACATGGCTCAGAACAAAGGACAGGGTGGAAATGCATGAACAGAGCTAGGGGCAGGTGGGGATGATGCCCTTTCAGCCACAGACATTGTAAAGGGACCATGCAATTGCACCCAATAATACACTGAAGGCCAAAAATGGCATTCAAAATAATCTTGGCAAATGGGAAGTTCACCGAAAATAGGATTAAATAGGATAGAAGTGAAGTACTGTACTTAAGTAATATAAATGGCCATTGCAGGTGTATTGCAAGATTGCAAGTTTATTTTATGCTGACTCTTAGCACCATCTTGATTCTGTACCTCTGTCCTACTTATGTGCATTTTGGGTTGCTGCTCCAGTTTGGTTATGACTAAGTATCAGGGCAAAACAGAGAGATGGCTGTTCTACAAGTCAGGGAGCAGATACTCAGCCTGTTGCCAATGCCTACTGCAGATAACATCTATAGTAATCCTTGTGTCCTACAATTGTTTCACCTACAGCCTCCAGTTTCTGCCTTTTCACACAAGGCAGGAGATAAAACAAACAAAAAATCTGTCCTCACAAGTGTAAATCCCAACCTACATAACATGGGTAGAAAGCGTATGTCTTTCATGCTGCACATCCACAGCTCAACCCAACACTGAGGTCCTTCCTCAGTCTTCAAATAATCCTTACTCAGGTGGAAACTTTATGGAAGGGTTCACCTCACCAGAGACCTCAACTGCTTTCCCTAGATAGCATTCTTTCTTATATCTGGGCTTCATATTAATTGGTTTTTACAGACAGGAACCTCAAAGATGTACTGTGCTTTTTATACTTCAACAGGGTACAAGGCCTATAGGGTTTCCTATATTGCTCTTGTACCTTCCCACTACAAATGGAACAAAATTATGCAAATCTAACATGTGAGATTTCTTTTCTTAGGCTTTTACAAGAGGGATAATTTCTTTTCCTAGCATTTAGATTAAAGGAAAGCTTTTTTTTTTTTTTTTCCTAGAATTACCTTCTGATGTCATTTAAGCTAATGGAATTACACTAAAATATAAACAATTTGCAAAAGAAGAGACTCAGGCTCCTAAGCCTTGTTTACATAGGTGTCTGAGTGAGGAAACCCTTTTTCTGAGCTGCACACACATCATTCTCTATGGAGCGTGGTTTGTATAAAGCTGTGTTGTTTCCTCTTCCAACTCACTCAGAGGCCTTTTTGTGTTTCTGCTGCTTCCCCCTCCCCAGTCCAATACACAGCCCATTTTTATCTTTTTATTCTTACTGCTGCTGTGTCCTGCTTCCTTCTTTGGCCTCTTTGCAGGATTTAGCAGAGCTCAGACTCAGCACACGAACAGTATCTCTCTCTGAAACCAGCCTGTACTTTACAGGAACACAGTTACATCAGCCCCAGTTAGGGGCCAGGACCTTCTCTAAACAGACCCTGAGACCCTTGGCTTCTGGCAGCAAAGTGAACTGCGGGGTGGGGAAGTCCATGGCTCAGCATTTAGCCTATGTCAGCCATAAATCAAACCCCCCTGGTTTTACTCTATAGGCATATATAAGAAAAAAAAGAAGAAAACACAAAATGTGTAATACTGGTTTATGTTTGCTTCCAAAACATTGTTCTGAACAGCTTATGCTAAAAAGAGAGAAGGGTTTTCCTTCTCCAGGTAAGATCAAGGAGTTATACAACTGACATAAAAAAGCCATTCACAAAACTCAGCTCTTGCTTGGCACCCATGGTTATTACATCCATCACAGTAACTATTTTTTCTTTTGTTCTTTTCTTACTTGACTATCGCTGATAATAACTATATACCAGGAATAAGGGAGTGAGAGTAACATTTTACCGACATTCACTTATGCTACGCTTCACCTTTCTCAGATTATATTAATTATAATTAATGGCTTTAGCAAACCACTCTTACAGTCAAAGGACACTCAAATAAGGAAGAAAAACAAATGCAATTTCTGACTCCAGGGTACTTATGCAAGCCCTGTTAACCCACTGATTAAATGAGCTAGCCTTGCATAATTATTCCTGCTATAAAAACTGGCAAACAAAGGCAAAAAGGTGGCTTTCCCAGTGAAAAACAGTGCCAGAACATCTTACCCATTAATTTCTATCGAAGCTTTAAAAACGTTGTTAGAATGTTAGTATTTTGCTTTAATGTTCACAAAATTCAATCAGGATAAATTCAATCAATTACTGTGTTTCAGCAGGGGATGAGAGATGATATGTAAATCCCTCGTATTTTAGACTGCATGGCAGAGTTTGCGTTTCATCAGCTGCCTAGTTTTATATAATACAATTTAATAAAAAGGAACGTTTTCCTTAATGCATATGCACATGTTCTGGTGTTCTTTTAAAGGACTAACTACACAAAAGGTATAATGGAATACAAAAAAATTGACTGATGAACCATATTTTTTTCTCCACTCAACATCTCTGTCTTCTTGAACCACAGGTACCTGAAGTACAGTTCAAAGTGTCTACATAAAAATGTTGTAGCACTACTAAGAAATTGAACTGGTCTAGTTTCTGGCCAGTGGGTTGACAGGTATGATTTGTCTATACCCATATCCTCATTGTTTCTCTGCCTTCAGAACTGCATTGTCACACTTGACACAGCAAAGACTTGAGCTGTAGGTGGACCTTCTTGGGTACTGGGGTATGGAGTGCTACTGAAGCATGTCAGGCATCAAGAAACTCGGAACTCACACCTGTGCTGTGGCCGCATACAGTTGCACAGCTGGAGTGTCTGTGTTCACAGAAGGGCTTTTATTCACCTTGTAACAGATTTATCTAGACCATATTTCTCTAGATAATTATAGGCAATCTGTGCAATCTGTGTGGGGTAGTATTAAAAGTGCACAGAGGAAAATTGCTGCTTCTCCCCTGCTACTTCTCCACTGTAGTAAGGAAACTATACTGCTTTGACATGGTCTGACATGGCCCGTTTTCTAACTGGGCTCTTATTTTTAATTCCTGAATTTTAAACTCAGGCACTTGCATCACTTCCCCTACATGTAACTACAGTCTGTGCTAAGCCAGTTCATCAAATACCTTATGATGAAGTTCATCAGGCCCAACCTACTCCAAACACTTAGCTAAGGCTGGGGCACTGAAGCACAAACTCAGTATTTAAGGACATTACTCGCAGCACATCTACTACTTGCTATGGGAAAATTGTGAAAAAACACTAGCTGACAGACCAAGCAGCAAGTAACACTGCAAAGGTTTCAATTATGAGGGTTGTTTTCTTCTACCAGTATTATGTGCCATTGAAAGCCTTTCTTTTCCCCATTTTAATGATTCCACAGACTCTTTCTGTAAAATATCTCCACTACTATCAATCTAGAGTAGAGTAACTCCACTAAGTCAGTGCAGCAGTACCTATAGGAAACAATTTCTGGTTTTAAGTGTTCCAAAGAGCTGAATTCCTTTGCAATACCTCTTAGTTTCACTGCCAAGTTCTAGAAGCTTTTTGTGGATCCTAAACATTTCCAGTCCTCCTGTCCCTAGTTGTTTGTATTCGCCTCTCACGTTCTGATTTCACTGTTTAAAGGGCAAGGAAAGTTTACTGAATGGAAGGACCTTGGAGTCTACAATATCAAACAGCAAAGTGACCTCAAAGGAAAACATATTTCATTAATAAGAAAAAAAGAGTTTCCTTGCAAATCCAGCTTGTTTTACCCACCCAGATCTTTTTGCTGCTTCTGTGGTAACACATGTTTTATATGAATCTATATTAAGATGAATTTCAACCTACAAATAACTAGATACAGCAATGCAGTAGGAGGGAATTCCTACAAGATGATGTAAAGTTTTTTAAGCAGTAAAATTAAAAATAGCACATACAATCTGACCAGCAGATTTGGATCTGAACCAAGGCAACACATTTGGGAAACATTATCAAGTTTATCAGAGGTAACATATCACCGAAAATCTGCTTCTGTTTATATGCCATTTATTATTCATTTTTGACATTTCCCTTTTTTCTTCAACCTTTTTTACCCCTAAGCAAATATATGTTAGACTTAACTGAAACATGAGATAACAGACTGGTCTTTTAATGTTATTTCCCTATAAGACAAAAGCAGATCTGACTGGAAGAAAAAAATAAATTCTATGAAATACAAGTACAGAAAAATAAAAGGTTCCAGAGTACCACTGGTAATAAAGGAGAACTCCGCCTTGCAATGAAAACCAAGAAAAATTAAAATGCCTAACAAGATTAAACTAAGGGCCAAATTTGGTCCTTCTCTATGCTGTCTTGCATTTCACGATGTATAAATAGCACATTTTGGACTTGTGTCTCATGCAACATACCATATCTGTGACAAAAAGCTATTTTTTACATTTAAGACACCTATATTAATAGTGTTGCACCAGCTTAGACTTTTTTGCCCATGGTTGTCAGAATCTCTGCATGTCAGAACAGTTGATAGTAACTAAGTCTAGTTCACGGAAAAATACAAATAATTAAAGCAAATTCAGTCTTGGTAAATGACCCAGTCCCGTAACTTCATTCAGACAAATTCTCACTCCTACCATCAAAATAAGCTTTAAATGGAAAAGAACCATAACTTTACTTGCTTTTTAATCTGTCACTGAAATAAAGGTCATCATTAAAAGTCAGTTTAAACCTAGTCCAAAGTCAGCCAAGATTTATGCAGTCTTTTTACTGAATGCAGTTCAAGTTAAAACTCAACAAATTTAAATTCTTTTATGTTAGCTGTTTGCCCATCAGTAGTTTGTAATTTTCTTCACTGGATTCAAATGCAAAATATCAACATGTCTTTGAAAGCTGTTATTGAACAGTGGTTTGTTCTGATGCTGAGACCTCTAGCTGAGGTGAAGGTTTATTATACTTTGCTTGGATGAGCAAAACTTTTGGAGTGGTTTCAAGAGCAGATCTTCCCTTTGTGTGCTCTAGAATCCACACTTGGACACCATCCTATCAGCAAACACTCTTTGTATCTCAAAAGAAAGCAAACAATAACAGGCCTAAAACAGTGAAGACATTTATTTTATAATGCAAGGAGACACTTAGAATATAATAATATAAGCATATATTATTTAGTGTTTATTTATTCTTTATTTTACTAAATGCTGCAATTTTGTAAGCAAAATTTTTTAGAATCTTTGTGATAATACAGCTCTGATTTTATCAGTTGTTGCATGCTGTTGCTGATGTAAATGCTTTTGAGTACCTATTGAATATTTCCAATTGAACAATTATTTATGGTAATGAAAAATAGCTGTGAAGATTCCTGTAATTACAACAGATTCACACTCAGATATTACTAAGGAAATTTTGTGTAACTCTGCCGTGGCAGAACACAAGCCTCATGTTTGGTAAAGTAACATGTTTTAAAACACGATATTTAGATGACATTTATTCAAAGTGGATACAGACGGAAGAGACCAGAGAGAGCAAGTCAAAAGAGTTCCTAGTAACCCAGTAAGGTTGAACTGCTGAACCCTGTTGTGGAAATTAGCATTGCTAGTGATGCTGTCAGGTAGCTGAGTGCTACTAGACAGAAAAGATGATTTATTAACGCACACGAAGAAAATGTTACAACTTGTAGGACTGAAGGGGTTTTGTTTGTGGTTTTTTGTTTGTTGACAATTTGAAGGCTAATGACTTGAACAGGCATGGAATTATATCTTCACAGATAAACTATATGGGAACGAAAAACGAGTCATTTATTTTATATTGCTGCATGTGTTGCCTCTATTGCTGTTGCAAGAAATCCCAGTACAGGATAGCACAAGACATTGCTCAAAGCAAAAACCTGCAGGCACTGGGAACACTTAGATTCTAAGTGATCAGTGTAAGAGTTGTTCAAAGTAATAATCCAGGATCTCCACCATGGAGAGACAGAGGCATTTTGGGGACTCATTCAGGCCCCCCTGACATAGAAGTTGAAGAAAGAATGAGGGTTCTTTAGCAGTAGGTCTGTCTGTCTATACTCCCTGGAGGACTGCACATAGGACATACGGCTTTTTCAAGTGATGTCCCTTGAAATGTCAAGTGAAAATTAAGGTTAGAACACCTGCTACCTGTATTTTCTAGATGTCTGTGGTAGGCAGTACTCAAAAGTCTGTGCTTCACACAGTGTATTAGGTCAATATGAACAAAGCTGTGAACACAGAATTCATCTGCTTCAAATGGAGGCAAAAATATATGTTCTGATTTTGAGAAGAAATGCCAAAACCAAATAAAAAATAATGCCATTAAAAAGAAGGCGAGAGAATATCGCTTTGCGACTCTGATAGAAGTACTCTGACCATGAATTTCTTTCTTTATGCTTTCAAGATCAGAGAGGTAAATGACCCATAAGTGCAAAGTCTTGAATGCATCTTTCATTTTGATGCTTCTTGACCTTCATATGAAGTCAATAAAAGATGTCTCAGGAAGTTCTTTCAGCAGAAGCTTCTAATACAATTGTGATACAATTGAATGAATGCCCCAGGAGAAATGAACTTTCCAAACAGACACAAAATCCTAGACTGACTTTCCACTGGGCCAAACCCCTGCTATTTCAGGGCCTTTCGTTTTACACAGGAATGGCCCCACTACTACCTGGCATGAAAATAATTGAATTAAATTGAAGCTTCTCAGAGCTAAAACCCACAAATGTTTGCTTGTTAGTCTTTACTGGCTGATTTTTATTAAGTATGGCATTTCAAATTGTTCTTGGGGTCAGAGAGGACAGACTTTTTCTTTTTACTTTCGGGAAGTATGAAAGAACTGAAGAATTTCAAACTTTCCAGCATGAACAGTGATCAGCGGCTTGGGCACCTGTGTCAAACTCCATCAAAACTGTTGTCTTCTCTCAGCTCAGTTACACCACACCTCTTGATTCAAAGTACTTGCATAATCTGGTAGTAACAGTAAAACCCCAGTTCCTATTTAGGAAAAATACATATAAAATACAGAGGACTACTGATACTTGTTTGAAAAATAATCTCAGATGTAATACTTTTCAACGAAATAATTGAAACTAATTTTCAGATAGCATGTATTTCAGTACTTTTTCTGACTTCATTTAACCTACACTGGATTGTGTTATTTAAAAATCTGACCAATTAGATCATGAATGACAAAAATAAAGAAAAAAAAAGGCCTTATTTGCATATCACAAAGTAATTATAGTTTTGCAACATATAATTAGAACAGTGGGTCTCAATGTGAATATGAAACCACTGAACAAAAGGAATCTTCATTAGCTTTTTAAGCCTCCAAATTTAAGAAAGGAAATGCCACTCTGACAGACTGCGCAAAACAAATGTGACATTCGTCCTGTAGTTCTAAAACACAGCTGCAAATAACTGGGTAAGTCAGTGGTTACAAATAATCTTTCATTGTACAAACATTGTATACATTACTACGAACATATACCTTAGCATGTGGAATCCAAAACAGATCAGAATAAATTGTACATATCATCTGATCCACATTAACAAAACCCCCTGCAAAATCCTTTAATTAGGTTGGCAAGATAAAACAATTCTTAATCCAAATTAAAAGTTTTCATACAGATGCAATACCTGTTTCAGTCTTACATTGACATATTCAGTATGTCAGTAACGGGGACCATGTATACCTGTTTGGTGAAGTTCAATTAAGAAACCTAATTCAAGTCCACTGTAATGAATCTTGTTTGGGAAGGTTTCTGTTAAAATGCTGCATGCTATTTAAGCCTGAGTTTAATAGTTAAAGTGCCTATAATTAATCACACCTGCAACACAAAAAGAAAGCTATGAAATGGATTTTAACATTGTTTTTCCCAGCCACCCTAAACTAAATCAAACAAAAAAAATCATGGAACTAGCATATTTCACTGTCATTTCTTTATTATGAGTTTATTAAAGACACAAATATGAACTGCACAGAAAATTCTAATGGGAGAAAAAAAATCTGATAAAACTATAGCATTCAATTTAGAAATATATCTGAAATTGTCAAATATTAATTACTGTTGAAAAATAATACCACTTTTTTTTCAACAACTTTCTCAGAAATATAACCAAAATGAGGTTCAGTTCCCATCTCCCTGAATCCACTGGGAAGACTCCATTAACAAGAGGAGAAGGCAGATGGAGGATGTATACAGGTGAGCTAAGTAAGCCACCTTGCACTGTCTCACACCAAAGCACCCAAGAGCAGAGGTTACAGTTTGAGGTGGGCCCTCAGGCAGCAGCACTGCACAGCACTCTACTGCTGCCATAAAAAGGGAGGTAAGGTTAGTAAGAGTCTTTAAGCTTCCTCCTACCACGGCATCCTAAAATTGGGTCTGTAAAGAGACAGGGTTCTTCATTTTGGGTAATTTCCTGATCAAAGTCCTTCAGAAGTTCCCTGTCCATCTAACATGATCTGACCTTCAGATATTGCCATGTCCCACACCCCACAGGACAGCATAGCTTCTGAACTGCATGGTGACTGCATGTCACGTTTCGTGTTTTGTCCTCTTTTCATTCATGTATGATCTAAACAGGTTGAGGCTGATCACCTTCCACTGTCCTCTTTCAACTTCTTTTGTGTGTCCAGAGGGGACTGACAAACTCTTTCACAATTTTCAAGCCAGTAAGAGAGAAGCTGTTTGACACATCACCAAAATCCATGGAAAATTTCTTTAAATCCCAGGATTTCACTAAAGTGGGTGCTGAATCAGAATGAGAATAATCATGAGCTGTAACAGCAACTTTGATCCAAGACACATACAAGTATTCTAACCTTGAAGTTTTGTTAGCAATTTTAAAATGTCAACATGTATGCCAAATTCTTACACCCAAGTCTACATATTTAATCGTCAACAGCCCAAACATCCAAGACAAGGGAGTTATATTAATGCCAGCTGGATATCAAATTGAGATCTGTTGAAAAATCATTATATATCTGCCTTTTGAACTAGGATTACTGATTTTCTAGAGCACCTACTTCACTGTTCACTTCGGTTTTAATTTCAAAGCAGTCAAGCAAAAGAGATCCCTGCAAGATCACCATATTATGTCATTGATCTGCACTAGCAGAAGACTCAATTTGCTCAGTAATAAGTAACCTAGGTCAAAGGCCATGACTGAGGAAAGATAAAGGGTATTGTTTACACCCATGTCAATCAGAAACAGCTTCACTGGAATCAACTGAATTAAATTTGCTTCAAATCGGTGTGAAAGAGAATCTTGCATTTGCAAAGTTTGGATTATGTGGCAGTGAGGAACTCACCTGTAGCAGGAAGCATTACAGACTACTAAGTTAAAATACTAGATCTGTTCACTGGCTTCCACTGCATTATCTAATCTACTTTATGGTGTGAATTCACAGATTCTGTGATTTTGTGTTAGGTAAGAGAACAGTACTTAATGTCTTACTTCTTAAAGAAAAAAAGACAAACCCAAACCCAAACAATCCAACTATTTGCAACAATTAGAAAACTTTTGGATATGCAAGATTTTTTATTTCTTGACTTTTGATGTTCGTAGTATCATCCACTTCTAATAGTCCTAAAACACATGCAATTTTAAAAGCATATTTCTACCTACAAGATGATATACAGGAGTAATTTAACTTGGGAATTTAATTTGCCTTGTCTGGGGACCTGGTTGGAAGAACTGTGTGGCATACAGCCCTAGAGAGAAGCCCAGGAGAGCTGTCTTATTTTCAAGGAGCATCTGCTCCAGGCTCAAGAACAGTCCTTTCTGATAAGCACAAAAAAAGGAAAGATGGCAAGAGGCCTGCATAGATGAACACAGAGGTCCTGACTAAGCTCAAACACAAGATACAGCCTGCAGGAAGTGGGACCAGTGACAAGAAGATGAAGACACTATCGAAGCTTGTATGGCTGGGGTAAAGAAAGGCAAAGCCCTTCTGAAGTTAAATCTGGTGAAGGACATGAAGGCTATCAGCAGCAACAGGAAAGCTATGGAAAATATGTGCCTGGGTATGGGACCTGGTGAAAAAGAATGCAGAAAAGGTAAAGAAATTGGTGCCTTGTTTGCCTTAGTCTTTACAGTATGACTTGTGTTCAGGAATCCCAGGCCCCTGAGAGCAGAGAGAAAGTCTGAAGCAGTGAAGACTTACTCTTGGTGAAGAAGGATCAGGTTAGGGAACATTTAAACAATCTGGACGTACAGAGGTTTATGAGACCTGATGGCATGAAACAAATGCTGAGAACTGGTGTCACTGAAGGCTTGTAAAGCTTGACTTTAGCAAGGCTTCTGACACTGTCTCCCATAAAAACCTCAAAGACAAACTGATGAAACATGGATGAGATAGACAGCGAGGTATACCAAGAACTGGCTGAACAGTGAGACCCACAGGGGTTGCGATTAACAGCACCAACTCCATATAGAGTTTAACAGCACCAACTCCAATGGCTGATACCAGGACCAAGACTATTTAACATCTTCATTAACGACCCAGAGGGTAGGACAGAAAACACCCCCAGGAATTTTGCAGGTAGGACAAAAGTGTGAGGCCGTGCTGACACACCAGATGGTTGTGTTGCAATTCAGAAGGATCTCAGACCAAGAACTAAACAGACATGATTCTCTGCTGGTTTTGGCCAAAACCAGATGTGGCATGAAAAAATTATGCAGTATTTCCCAAATGTGCATCCACCTAACTGGCACTGTATTTTTGTAGGAATATGCTGATTCCATTAAACTTCTCCAGAAGTAAATGGGGGAGGGTGAAGAGAGATCATTTTGTATGAGGAATTTATGTCCTACTTTGTTTAATTTGGGGTAAATAAAAGAATGCAAACCATTTTATATACTACTTACACTTCAGTTTAAATCTTCTTCTGTGAAATACGACACGAAAAGCAATACAGAGGAGACTTTTTGTTGCGCTGTAAATTTTAGTAGACATGGAAAACATCAGATAATTTATCTGAGTGATGTTACCAGTAAATGTAATCTTAGTAACTATCCTTCATGACAGCCACTTAGAAGCAGCAGAGAGCTTAGAAGTCATAAATTATGTCTCAAACCCATTCATTTGTTTTCAGCAGCAAATTCTAGTCTTTCAATTTCATACCATACTAAAACAATATTTTCTTCCACCACAAAACAAGCAAATCTTTAGGCCTATTCTGACCCAAACTAGTCACAGCCATTTATGCAGACTCTGAAATGCTGACATTATGAGGCTTAAATATTTATCATATTACAAATATGTATTCTTACATAACAATGAGTCAAGAAGAAACACTAACAAAATGGAGATCAGTAACGTTGACCATTAGTCTATATAGCTCTTCTTTCTAGAGCAATTATTTTGCACTTATTTTGAGGGTTCAATGAATCATCATCCTCTGACAACCTTACTGATTATAAATACCTGTGATGGCCACCACAGCCTAGTATGACTGATATAAAAATCATAGAAGGGATTCATGGCCTCTATTCTGTAAAGAGTATCAACAATTTCCCCTGGTCAAGATGACAGACAGGCACAGAATCATCAGAAAAAAGCCAGGAATTATGTGATGTGACGTTATATTGTTGTGGCATACAAGTGAAACATTTTAAATGCTTTTTAAATAAACTGGATACATAAAGCTGAGCCTACTATATATCAGATCCAAAACTTTAAATGATGTATTTCTCAACCTGTTTATGTTGTCTCTAAATATAGACAGCCTCAATACTTACTGTAGCAAACTTTTTATTATTTCAAACAAACTCCTGTACAAAAACTTCAGAGCAGGCAAGGAAACTCAGTAACTTCGGCTAACAGCACATGACAACTCACAGAATGCTTTAAGGTTTACATTTTTATTATACAAGTGACAAATAGCTTTCTTCTGGGCTACTTAAAGACTTCACTGTTTGACAAATAATTGCAGGTAAGCATGTATTAACTTCAGTTACCAAAGCTCAATAGAATGAACTGTCATCCACCTAGATTTACCTAACTGTAAATGACTATGAACAAAGCAGGCTTCTCCCCAATACATATTTTTAGGTGTCCCCCATTAAAAATGGAGCTTGTAAACAGTGGATTTACTACTGTGAAAAAGCAGCGTAATCACTGCTTCCAGACAAAAAACCCCCAAAACCCAGTGTGATTTCTAATTCTGTTCCTGGCAACAACATAGTGATCTGCTGCTACAACTGCAGATGTGACATGAATGCTGGAGTTGCAGTGCTGTCCAGTATCACAACACATATTAACATTGGCACCTAAGGGTTCTGATCAGGCTTGAGAAACCTCAGAGCGGTCCTTCTGCTCAGAAATAAACTCTAAGGCAATCCCTACTCCAAAGAACTTATGACAGTAATACTGTTTAAGGACTGAGTTCAATGACTCAATCTGTCACAGCACAGACAAGTTTCAGCAGACCAAATGCATCTTCAAAGTTTTAAGGTTATGTTTTTAGAAGTGATATATGCATGGAAATTCCAGTGAGAGCACACAAACCCTGACCTACATACACAGGAATAAGCAAATACACCTCTGAATCTGTGCACGAGCACTGGAATTTTCACACATACATGCAAGCAAAGTACACAAAACCAAACACGTTTTCAGAACGTGAACTCTGCAAGAATATTTACAGCAATGGCAGACCACCCAGAAAACACACTGAACAGAGCATGAGCACTTTGCTGCTTTTGGCAATGTATTTCTATTCCATTTACTGGAAAAATTACTAAAAAGTAAGAACAAACAACTTGGCAAGGAATTCAAATCCTTTAAGTATCAATCACATCCAATTGAAAACCAGTGGAGAGCTGTCAGCTGACAAGTATTTCTGTGTTAACTCTGAATTATCTAATGAATAATACTATCAAGGAACTTGATGACGTTCCTTAGACCAGCTCAGCTCTTAAAACTTATTTATATCATCCCTATTCTAACACCAATTTGGCTCCAGGGAAATTTGCTGCTACAGAAGAGTGTTCTGCTTTATACCAGTTTGTATCAGCAAAAGGATTATTTACTAAGTAGACCTGTCTGAGACATAATGTTCACCATTGTATATTTACACTGATAAACTATTTCTAGTTAAGTCAAGGCATTAGCATTTTCTCTTTCCTTTCTAAATCTAATACAATTATACAGAATTTGCAAAATCTAGCGATGGTCTTAGAACACTTTCTCTGTTTATTTATACTGAACCGGAAAAGGATATTAGTTTCTTCAATTATTGAAAGGTACAAGTTATACTTAATAAAAAAGGAAAAATGACCTCTTTGCAATAGGTTTTTGGATGCCAGCCAGCATATAAGCCTTAAAATTAGGTGGATCTCCACTTTTTACAGGAAAGACAATGTATCTTATGAGAGTGATGAACATTTAGGTATTCTCCTATTCATAAATTAACTGACTAAAAAAACTGCACATTCTTAAAACATACCCCATGAATTTTACTTTCCCTTACATCAAATTTCTCCATTTTTCAATTTGATTTTCTGTGTTGTCTTTGACATATCTCTTTATCTGATTTCCACTTTGTCTTCACTACTACTTACTCTGCTGATAGAGAGGTGTTTGAGGATTAAAATGCACAGATAAACTGTAGTAGTTGAAGTATCTAAGTAAAAAAGTATTCATAAAGGCTAGCATAAAAACTTAGGCTGTGCTATATAAAGTCAGTCAGGTTATGAACACATTCATCTATTTTAGCAATGTGAAGGAAATGGTTATGTAAATACACACAAGTATTAACATCAAACTGTATTAAATTATGTAAACATACACATCTTCTGTGATCAATACAAACATTTACTTGTCTCAGGACACTACTGCAGCATAGCTCGAATTTGTTTTGAAGTAGATTCATCATTCAGGTGTTTTGTAGTGAACCTAGAAATAACAAGTTAAGACACTTTACAAAATGAACAGGGATTAGAAAAGTCTGAAAACTTCAGTACCTGTTTTTGAAATCAATGTATTTCAATTACACAAAAGAAAACCTTACATGTTCCTCTCATCACTGATCACTAGAATTAATAATGGTTAATAGTCTGGTGTTCTTTATCTTCTACATACCCCTCACAGTAAATTATTCCCTGTTACTAGGTAGAGAACTGTGGCTAAATCCTGCCTAATTGCTGCTTGCCATCCATCTATGCCACTGTCATCATTCTGGGTTGAAATGATCTCTTTTTTTTTCCCTTCAGTTAGAAGTCTCAAAAGAAATAAGACCACGGAAATACATAAGAAACAGGGTAAATATAAAAGGACTTAGGAATCTAGACTGAATTTTGGCATAGTGTGTAAGCCTAATTTTAAGCAGCTTTCTTAAATGTCTTGGGAGGACTGAAAAGCGTTAGTGTGGAGTTTTTTTACATTTAAGCCAAAGCATTCTCCACTGCTTATGTTTGTAGGCTGACTGATTACCACATAAGCTCAAAACACACCTGATACCTGCAGGATTTAACTCCATATCAATTTTAATTCAAAAAACATAATAAGCAAATATGGAGGTGCTGTTCTCACTCTATTCAAGAATTCAACAGCTAGAGAATTCAGTACAGCTTTGAAAAACTTGGCACTAAGACTTCTGTATCAGCTTAAGAAAAGTCAGACCATTGTGTCTTCCTTCCCAAGACAGCACCTTAAACACCTAGCTACAGGACTAGGATTTAGGTTGCTGTTTTCTGTAATTTCAAAACCCAAACAAACAGGGTCATATTAAAAGGGAGAGAGAGAAGGGAATTATCAAGAATCTGAGAAATAAATTATATACTTCTAAAGTGTTCTAGTTGCTCAGGTATTTTACATAACAAAGCATATTTACCTTTTAAGATAAGCTTCAGGCAATAAAGCAAGCCTTAAGTGTCTCTCAAGAAGGATATTATGAGTTCCATTATTAATAGTGATTGCTTACCAAAGTTAAATGAAATAAACATAAATGAGTATTACTCAAAAAAACCCACAGCTGATGAAGCAAACTTGGAAGGACAATTTTCTTAATAAATCAAGCTTCTAAGGCGAAAAGTCTTAAATATAAAGAGATCTGGAAAAAAAGTAAATTGGAATTTGTTATGGCTGAATCAAACAATTATTCCATACGTACCTGAGAGCATTCAGGAGCCCTTCCACAGTGTCGGGTGGTTGTTCCTTTAAAACTTTTATGCATCCCTTCATCTGGGAACAGAAGCATGCCACTATTGAACAATAATATATGAATAGCACTAGCTGAAAATAAGGAAACATTTCACCATACACAGGCAGGTTTTTTCACTATTGAATATTAATGCTGCTTTATATGATACAATAAAATCATAACTTACTAAAAATTAAGTTAAAATGCTAACTTTTGAGAAAACATAATCTACTTTAATAAGCATTTGTAGATAACAAACATATATTTTATCCTTAACATAATTTCTCCATTTCCAACTTAAAAATTATCAAGAACAGCTGATATAAGCTAAAAAAACCCCCAAAAAAACAAAGCAAAAAAAAGGCAAGCAAGTTCCCTGTCGTTGTTGGCAACTGTCAAAGAGATGTTTTAACTTTGACTTTTATATATATACTTGCACACAAGGAAGTAATTGTCAGTATTCAGTTTCCAGCTGTAAACCTAACTGGTGATAACTTATGATTTTTTTCATAACTAATGGTTATGAATTTAATCTGAGATAAAAGTCCATGATGTTGATTTTAAACACCACATTGAATGAACATCTTTGTGGAGACTGTACAACAGGCTGAAACTTGTCCAAATTTACAAAGGGAGAAATGAAGCAGAAAAATAAGAGGTAGAACTCCCTGTCTAGTCAGTACAGAGAAATAAGAAATTCCTTTATCCTGTTCAGAATACACTTTCATATATAATGAGTCATGCTCCAGAAGTACCTATTTCTTCCCATTGCTAAGAAGATATGTAACAGCTAATGAGAAATTAGTCTAGATTAATTCCATCTGACTTAAAAGTCTCATTTTCCAATCACATCACAGTGCTAAATCTAAAAGCCAGTATGTTCTTTGCAGCTGAAGAGCAACTTGCCTTATTATGGAAGTGGATGATGAAATACCTAACTGAAGTCAGGGACTGTGAATTTGCCAATAAAAATTATGTGGAAAATGTAGCTCAGCCTCCTGCACAATGGCTGGCCTAACAGTCCCTGATCCTTGCTCTGTTGGCTCATATCTACCTGAAAGATAAAACCAACTCTGCAACTAGTGGAACAGATGAAATTCTCAGGTAGCAGCACATATTTTGAAGTGACAGTTACTTTTCCTGAACTAGAAAAACTCAAGACTATATTCACATTGCTCGGAAGAGGTTACACGCCCCATCAGATCAGATCAGATCAGCCTAAACTGGACTAACTCAAAGGGACTAAAAATTCAATCCCTAAAACAGTCAAAAAAGAGAAGCTTTAAATAGAGTCTCCAGTCCTGAAAGGGTAAGGAAAGGGCAATTTGTTCCACTGCTCCTGCAATTCTCTTGAATCAGCCCCCAAGACGTGACTAGTTTGGAGAAAAGAATTGTTTTTCACAATAAGACAAACTGATCAGCTGAAATATTAAAAGATTTTTTTTATTAGAAAAGAATCACTAAACTATTGAGGTGAATTAAGATTTGGGATCAGTAATCATTTTTAAAAACTGATTCATACATCTCCTGCCTTCCATTTGCACCTAGCTAACTTTTCTGTAAGGTTACAGAGTTTTAGGAAAAATGTGAGAGACAAAGTACACACGTCATATATTTGGTCCTATCAAAATTTTACTTGTGCTGTCCCTGTAGGCAAGCGATTGAATTAGCAGTCAGGAAGTCTGCATTTAATTCCCAGGCTCTATCTGCTGCATGACCTTGAGCAAATCAATTCACCTCTTTGTGACATATCTTTCCCTCTGTAAAACAGAGTCAAAGAGGAGATGTGGTAAAATATCTTCAGATGAAAAATGCTAACAAAGACTGAATGTCATAACATAGATATATAACTTATTTTCTTTTGAAGTAGGCTTTCTTGTAAAGGGAAAGACTTTGCATCTTTTTTTTCATAACAGCTTATTTCTGCTGAAAGATGAGCTTTAGGTTTCTAAAAACACGTAGCAAAGATAAGAATACTTTTTTGTGTGTGCTTGCAATATCTGAAATTAAATAATAAGGTTGATTTCCCTGTGACTGCTTATGCCAAAGCTAAACCTGAAGGCTCTTTATCAACATTACAACAGTAACATTTCAGTTCTCTTACTTCAGATTTCAGACAAAGCAAAGACAATGTTGAGTATCTGCTTATTTATGGCAGAAATACTGTCAAAGATGAGCATTTCAGCATAAATAAATTACGTTATTAATAAAAAATTATGACCATAGCACTTACTCCACAGTAGGTGTATAATACAAAATAATACAAAATTATTTTAGTGTAACCATATAGCTGGCAGGTAAACAGAGATAACAGAAAAAGGAGTATCTGTGTCTGGAAGAAAATACACAAAAAAAAAAAAAACGAAACAAAACCACAAAAACCCTGATCTTTATTTTAATTTCAAACTAGCTGATATATATATAAGTATGCAGGTGAATATAAATTCCAAATTTTGCCATTCAAAAGTAATTAAAATGATTTATACAAAGACATAAGCTTGTGTTTAAGAAGAGCTGTAGACTAATTTTCTCAAATCTACAGAGTATTACAGAAAAGTCACTCTTACATCAATCTTTGATGTCTTTGAGAAAGCTCCCACAGGATGAACGTGGTCATACAGAATAATAACTCCCACCATTACTCGCATGCAGAACATAAGGGTCTCTTCACTGGTGAATCTACTCCTGTACTCTCTGGAAAACAGAACATAAAAAAGAAACAGTCTTTGTACTGGACACTTCTACAAATTCAGACTATGAGCACATGAAATCTGAACTAAAATTGTATTTTAAGGTTGAAAATGCATCTTAGTAAGACTTTAAAAATCTCTGAATTGCCTAAGTCCTAGTAAATTTAGAAGAATGGTTAGAAAGCAAATGAAGATATGTTAACCTCTTCCAATACCCCTTTCACAGTTCAGATCCTCACTTCAGCAAGACATCTGAGATGGTTTCACAGAAGATTTCCACAATTCATGACACATGATGGAGATGGATCATACTTCTGTTTAACATCAGAAACACAACATACTAGGACCTTAAAGGAAAGCTACTCTTTTTGCTCAAAGTCCTACTTTGATGTGGTTTAGTGGGATCTAATTTCAGCAGCCTGTAAATTCAGGACTTCATCTTGGTGGATCATAGTCATTGATCTAAGTCTATAGGCAGCTTCAACAATCCAGGATGACTAAGAATCTAAAATGTGGAGGCCTATGAAACAGGACTACACTGAACTAATTCTAAGGAGTTTTTCTTTGACTTTTCAGTATTCAAGGCCCACCTGGACAAGTTTCTGGGTGATATACTCTAGGTTACCCTGCTCTTGCGGGGGGGTTGGACTAGATGATCTTTCGAGGTCCCTTCCAACCCTTGGGATTCTGTGATTCTGTGAATATGGATGGCTCAGTTAAAAGCCCCTATTGGCTCTAATCCCTGAAACCATCATCAGGAAATGAAAACATTACCTACAGCAGAGAAAACCAGAAATCCTAAAAACCAGAAAATATCACACTTTTTCTAATGAATATTTAGAATATGTAATACATAGATTTGTCTACTGTCATTCACTGATTTTCAATATAACACTTGATTTTTTCACTTAAATGTATCATTAAAATACTAAAATCTGTACTGTACTACCTTTCAGTTTAGAACAACTTTTATTCTTACACAGCATCATAACATGAAGAGATTTAAAGGCTACAAATATTTTGATATTGAAAATGCCTGACTAGCCCACTGCTAGAACTAAATATCAGATAACCTTCTGGTACATGACTCACAACTCTGTTTCTCTACTTTTGCAAAAAAATGAGCTGACACATAAGGTTACTCTTCAGTTACTAGGTTGCTCTGGGATTGAGAGATGAGTCCTACTACCTACATAGACTTTTCCAGAACGTTCATAAACAAACATAGTAACCTCAGGAATTCTGCCCTTTATATGGCATCATGAACAAACAATTCAAAGACAAGAAGACTACCTTGACTATCTTATATGTGTTTTCTACTTAAGTAAATATCTCACCTAAAAAGCACTTGACTAAATGCATAGCCAAACAATAGCAAGCCCACTGGTTCTATCTACACTACTAGATGCAAACACAATTGTACAGTTCCTATACAGATGAACTTTCTCATATCCAGAATAAGATGGCTGCATCCCAACAAGATCTACTCAAATGATCTTTAAAATAGGTTATGTGCATAATTTGTAAAAGCACTACTTGAAAAAGCCAAAATCTTTCCCCTATGTATGCTAGTAAGTGAGCAGCATGGGCAAACAAGAAACAGTAGGCGGCCTAAGGCTCAGTTAGAGAAGACACAGACACTGAAGCCTATTACACTATTTCAACCTTTTGTTGAAAGGCAGGACGACCATGTTAAGCTCCCTCTAACAAAAGCAAATTCATTAAAATATTAATATATTAAAATTCATAAAAAATATTATTAGGTGGTTAAAATAGGAGGCAAGGCTTTCTAATACACTTTTATATACAAAGCTTTGTATATAAATGCATATAAATGCTATACAAAGCTATACAAAGCTTTGTATATAAACGTGCTAGCAGCTTAAGGCATACATAAAGGAATTAATTTGGAAAAAACTGTGTTCATCCCAGGTGGCTACATAAAATACAATACAAAATTCTCTCACACAAGAAGAACAAGATTTAATGTAAAACTTACGGTGTTTCCAGCATGACTTTACAAACACTAGCCATAGTACTTAGACAGTCTGTTGTATTTTCAATTGGCAATGTTTTGTTCTAGAAGGGTAAAAAACAGCAAAGGTTCAATAAACCATCTTGTAAAATTAAAATCAAGCATGTCTGTGACAGACCTTTTCTACCCCATTACTTACCTCTGATACAAAATGTGTAGTTGCATTACTCAGTGTTTTCAGCATTGGTGTGGCTTCTGCATAAAACAGGGACATTCTATTGGCCATTTCATTGTTTACTTCATTCTCAATGTCTAGCTGGTGAAAACATGAGAAAAAATAGTCAGCAAAACTCTTTAAATCTTGCTGGCAGCAGGAAAAAGACACAGTACATGCTCATGTCAGCAAGCAGATTGTTGCATGAATAGTTCAACTCAATTTGCTTCATCTCAACTGCTGATTAACTCTCAGTGTGAAGGACAGAACATGACAGCTAGCAAATCAAAAGAAAAAGCACTACCAGAAATGGTATAAATGCACACTGACAAATACCTCAGTGTGAGCAGCAGATCAGATTTTATTTACTTACATGCATGTTGTTTATTCTGTTGCGACTTATTGTCCGTCTGTAATAACTGAAGTCATTCTGAATTGCTGGGTTTCTCATCTTTGAGAAAGAAAAACAGGAAATAATCAGTTTCAGTCCAAAATACATAGGAAAAACCATCATGTATCGCAAGATTTTATTAACCTTAAGTTCATCAAAACGAAGAGTAAAATGTAAGATTTCTGCAAATTCTTTCGCTAGAGCCTGTTCCCGTTCCAGGTGTTGAGTTGGAGTATAAGGTGGGCACGTCAACGACTCCAATAAGCTCTGCAGGGCTTTCTCTGAATAAAAATCAGAAGCACAAATTCTATTCAGTCCACATTATGACACATTTTAAGTACCTAAATATAGGTTATTTGAAGGGAATGAACCCTCCAAACATGCAGAACCCTAATGGAAATGCTTTTTCTTACTATTCTAAGATGAGAAATATTAGTCAGATACCTGCCTGTTCAGGCTCTCTGCCATTTCCTCTCCATTTTCTACCAGTGAGCTCTTTTCTCCTTTTTATCACCCTTTATCTGGGTTCTCTATCAAAAATTCTAGAGAAAGCATTTTTATTGCATTCAGATAGTCAAATCTTTCATCTTTCCAAATTAGCCATCAACTCAGTATAGAGATTATTCTGGCATCTCTGTTACTAAAAGTGTACTCTTAGGCACTGATGGCAATGTAATTCGGCTCCCGCAGCTATAATTACTAGCATAACTCAAAAAATGAAATTAATAAGCAGGATGTTGTAGAAGAATTTCCTTGCACTGGGAGCTCTCCCACTTCATACATACATTTAGCATACTGGTTCTCTTCCAGAGTCCTAATTCAAGGAGTAATTACACAATGTTTTGGGTTTGTAGGGATGAAAAAGTCAGTGTAAAACTTTGGGTTTTCACTTTGTGAGAGAGTTTATTAATACCCTTTCTCCCTGGGATAGTTATCTTATTATCCCTGTTTTTAAAATATCTCAAAGTATTACTGTTTTACATTACTTTTAAAACTCTGAAGTACCCAATTTACAGAAAAATGAATTCCATCAGTACAATATGGGACAGTGAAATGCAGAGTGACATGCACCAGAGAAAAACTTGACACAGTTTTATTGCATTCTTTGCTTGTATTCTAATTAGAGAATACAGACTTATTTTAAGTGTCAAATTAACAAACTGCGGTGATTTTGAAATCAAATTAAGATTAAAAATATGCCTTGATAAATTTAATTGCACTTAAATGTCTGTTCATATTAAACAAATAATAATAACAACCCTTTAAAAGGCTGTGGAAAAAGAAGCTTCCTACTTCTTTATATATAAAGTAACCTAATAGACATACTAAGCCAGGACTCACCTAATCTGAGTGAAAACTCATAGAAGCGCTTCAGCCTTACAACCAGAGGACATACTGAATTCCATGCCTTTTCTTGCAACTGGATATCATTGGGGTTTTGTATTGCCTGAAATGAAAATGTTACTGTAAAGAACTGTGGTATATAAATAACAAGCAAAAGGTGGTTTGGGATTGTTTGACCATATTATTTTAGAAAGTAAGTACCATAAAACATAGAACAATGATGAGAAATTACACTGCACAGGAACAGAAAATTACTAAGTCCAAAAAATACTATGCTTTCCACCTTTCCTCTTCCCCATAATGCACCGATTTAAGATTATTCATTCCAGTACACCACTATATACAGAAATATGTTTTAACATATTCTTTTGGGAGCAAAACTATTGTAGAAGCATCAGGTAACACCTTTTGTCTGATTACTGATTGCAGAGATAGCCTTTTATAAAGGGTTTTATGCTTTTGAAATCTTTAACATATTCAGGTTCTCAAGTAACCAACAGCTCACACTAACAGTAACTGTGAAGCTGATGCAGAGAAATGTTTGGTTAGCTGAGAAAAACCATAGAATCACAGAACAGTCTGGGTTAAAAAGGACCTTAAAGAACATCTAGCTCCAAGACCAGGTTGCTCAAACCCCCATCCAACCTGGCCTTGAATATTTAAATTTTAAGTTAAAAGTTCAAAATTGTACTTTTGCACCAGTTTCACAGAATAAGATGCTTGTAAAGTGGATGTAAGGTTATAATTTACTGTGGTTCATTATTTCACTTACACAGAATACTATTTTCAACTTCTTCTATAGTGTATTTCTGACATCTGAGTATTTTCTTCCACGTTCTCAACTTTGACTTCTACCATGAGATATATGAAATGAGGCAAATGAAATAGTGCTATCGAAAGTGAAAAATTATAGTAATAACTAACAGTAAGCTTAAGAAGTAAAAAAAAAAAATAAAAAGAATTTAGGTCTTTGTATTCAGTGGTACACATAACCTATAATAAATTTTCTGAGTTTTCAGACAGACTTGAGAGATGGGCCTGGGTGAATCTCATGAAGTTCAACAAGGAGGTGATTCCCTCCATCTACTCTGCTCTCCTGAGACCCCACCTGCAGTACTGCGTTCAGCTCTGGGGCCCACAAGAGGGACGTGGACCTGTTTGAGTAGTTCCAGAGTAAGCCACGAAGACGATCAGAAGGTTGGAGCATCTCTCCTGTGAAGAAAGGCTGAGACAGTTGGGGTTGTTCAGCCTAGAGAAGAGAAGGTTCCAGGGAGATCTTAGAGCAGCCTTCAAGCATCTCAAGGGGCCAACAAGAAAGTGGAGAGGGAGTTTTTATGGGGGCATGTATTGATAGAACAAAGGCTACTGCCTTTAGATTCTAAGAGGGTAGATTTAGCTTAGATATAAGTAGGCAATTCTTCACTAGGGAGGGTGGTGAGGCATAGGAACAGGCTCTGCTGGGAAGTTGTGGTTGACTCATCCCTGGCAGTGTTACAGGCCAGGTTGGATGAAGCTTTGAGCAACTTCTTATAGTGGAAGGTGTCCCTGCCCATGGCAGGGGGTTGGAACTAGATGAGCTTTAATGTCCTCTCCAACCCAGACCGTTCTATGATTCTAAATCGTAACATTTTATAGAACATACTTGGATACAGAACAGTAGCAAGGAACACACTGAGTTTTGCTTGATTTTGCATCCAAAGAACTGTCATTAACAAGCATACATCTCTAATTTCTTGTCCAGCTCCTTTGTACGCCTGAAGGTCTGCAAGCATACTTTCCGAGTCCTGTAAAACTGCACTGATCTGATTCCATACCTCCCTTTCTCCATCCGTGGGTTGTGCATCTAAGAAATAGAAAAGCAAAAAGCACAAAGTCAAAAGGTAGCTGCAATGCAAATGGCAAGATTAATCAGTTCTACTTAACATTATATCCAGCTTGACTATGTGTAACTCCATTTTGATGTGTTTTTATAAACGATACAATTATACTGCACTGCTATTCTGCTAACTTCCAAGTTTCTGCTTTCTACAGTTTTTGTACTCTGCTTCATAATGACTCTTCTCAAAACGTAGCATTTTAAAGTGAAGCAGTATCATAAAGCAATGTTACTTGGAAATAGATAATGCATCAATCCTTTAGTAAAAATGTTCTTCTTTCATGAGCTCTACAGCTCAATTACAATGAGTTGTTCATTTTTCTTGCAGCTTGGGGATAAAATCAGCTTTTCAGAGGATGGAGCAGTGGGCTATTATGCCACTTTTGACTTTCCTCCAGGCTTCCTTAACAAGGAACATCCTTTTGTATAACACAGATACAGTATTGCTAAAAATAAACATTTTTCTTATGTCAGAGATCATTGCTGTTACAAAAATAAATCCAGCTCTGTCGATGATCAGTTTTCAGGGAGGGAGTGACCTGTAGACCTTTATTGTTCAGAGAAATGACATTTGGAAGTAGATCAATTTTCCCATTCAAATCCCATCCGATGGGATTTTCACAGCAGTGTCACACCAGGGTGTGATGCTGTCCCTAGAACATCAATATGCTAGACATCTTCTACCTTCTCTTGCTTTAAAACATCAAGACAACTGGCACTGACTAAAGACTGGATGACCTACATATAGACCTGTAATCAGCATCTGTAGAAAGAATTGCTGTCCCAGAAGATTTCTACAGAGACACTTCTTTTTTTCTTTCAATTTAAATGTGTATTTGCATGTAAAGATAGAATTTTAATTATTATGGAAGAAAAAAATACTTTGAAGATGCATCTCAGGACTTAAGGGCTACTTGTTTGAATTAAAGGCAATGAGATACCTTCAATTCAAAACACACTGATTAAGGGCTACTGTATACATCTCAACATTAATAGACAAGAAATTTTAAAAGTACTTTTCCTATTTAATCTTCTCACTGTCATCAAGAAATAAGACACAGTTTCCCACCCATCTATCATAACTGTATTCATTTACCCACCTCCCATTAGAAACAAATGAACCACTTCATTTTGGAGTGTATGGAAAGAGCAGCATTCTCTCCATGACATTTCAGGTTAGCATAATTTGTTTAAATGTCTCAAGTTATCTAGGGACCTTGCATGAATGAGACATATGGCTGAGATTTACATGTCCATAGCTCTGAAGAAACTAACACTTAAAATCTGTCTTATATTCCTATGTCACATTGAGTCCCATGAAATTGGGCACATGAAACAATCGGATTTGACTTTTGTTTTCACTATGGAAGTTTTCTCTAATCTTGTTTAAAAGACAGAACAAGTGAAAGCAGAAATAAGCCAGGCTTACTCAGCTGGGTTTTATAACCAAAATACATAACTACAAAAAAAAAAAAACCCAACAGAAACAAAAGGAAAAAAAAAAAAAAAGGCAAGGGAAAGTAGCAACAAAGGGAAAAACTGTCCCTAACAGGAAAATCCCAGCTGGATTCACAGCTGTTGAACCTACCTATTAGTCAGTTTAAGTTTACAGTGTTACTGACTGGTTCTTTCCCCAAGCGGCAAGAAATCTCATTCATACACAGTAAGGGGTCTGTCACCTTGTGATAAACAAAACAGTAAATGCTTCCGAATTTGATGGAGAAAGCAGTCTTGCTAAACAATTACATACCATTCAACAGAGTAAGCGTATAAATCAGTATCTATATTTTAATAGTTAAATATAAGTTAAATAAAGTAACATTTTCAGGGAATATTAAGACATAAAAAAGTAAGCTATTTATCAGTACAGTTCATAAGTGTAAAATTTGCATGTTCATGTCACCTGAAGCATGGGTTGGTTAACAAGGTGCTTCTAGGTTACTTTTTACAATTTATTTACTTAAAAAAATTATAGCCAGCTCAGCATTTCGGAACTTGAAAATTACTTTTATTAACACCCCCTATTGTTAGTCTTTTTAAAAATTTCCCAGTTCATCTTCTAGAAGTTGGGGGAAGGTTGAGAATTTGAAACCCACTAAGCTTTCTGCAGGATCCCAGCACCTGGGGAAGTAGGAGTAGGAGGAAAATAGGTGGGTGGAAAAGGGAAAGAAAGGGAAGGGAGAGGAAGAGGGCTGCAAAAGCTACAGAGCAACAGGCTTAGCTTGCACTTGCAGAAGCAGTTTATATTAATGCTGAAAGTGCTGAAAGTGTTTAGATTACAAATAAAGATTGGATGATTCAGGCTTTTTAAAAAAACCCATGCATCTTACTTATGAAATATATGTTATGCAAACAGATGTTCTGATAAGATCATGGCCATGTTTCAAAAGGGATTTATACAAAGATCTCGCCAAAAATGGTCAGCTAAAATACCTGTAATCAATCACTTTGAAAAAGATCTCATTTTGCTGTCAACAACAGTAATAGTAATTGCAGCAACAACAACTAAAAGGAATATAGATTTCTTCATTACAGCTTTTGGCTTTTAAAACTGGTTTTCTATTCCAAAAATACAAAAACCTGTTCTGAGTAAAAAAATGCTATTCCTGAATCACAGCATGGAATCACTGCTTGGCTGTGCTCTCCTCTTACCCCATACCACCATAGAACCAGCATGCATTTAGGCAATTTGAGCCACTTTATAAATAAAACCACAGGCACTGACTAATCCACATTGAATGCAAGCCCTCTCAATAATAAGTTATCAAAATCACCAGACTTACTGCATTTCACGAGTTTTGAGTATTCATGATTAGCATTCAGAGTACACTGTCTTTGATAAGACAAATAGGAAACCCTTTCACCTTTGCCTAAATCTTTCTAAAGCAAATCCTAAACCTGACAACTAAATGAATCCTCTATCAAATTAATTCAAGAGTCAGACCATGCTTGACTCTGCCATATATAGATTCTATCAGGAAATTTTTTCTTAGAAAGCAAAATTTTTATCTCTGGGGAGGAATGCAATTTCATTGGCTCCATCAGAAATAATCAGGATATGACAATTAATCCATTCCATGAACAAATGCTCTCTTTCACCTTTACTTGTGGTCTATTCAAGTTTGGGATGGGGCTTCAGACTTCCGTTAAAAGACGGTGGAACGGTGGACCCTTTACGATCCATTTGTGGACGCATTAAGTATTTCAGGTGTCTGGTGGGATATGAATGTGCAACCATCATTCTTTTCTAGACAAATACTTGTATTTTGTTTTGTTTTCTCCCCCTCAAAAAAAAAAAACCCTAATAGTTTTCTGAACAGTTTTGAGTTTCCATTCTTCACCAAGTGAAGAATTCAAAGAAACAGAAACTGCAATGGAGGTAATACATTAATACTCATAGGACAAGATTAAATATAAGAAGGACATGAAGCCTTCATCAATGCAAAATCAAGTATAATATCCAAATAATTAATTTGTATGAAAAGTTAAGACAGTACTAAAAATCGCATCTAATCTTTTCTGTATCTGAACACACCTTTTCTGTATCTGAAATGCAGACCAGACGCCTAGAACGTTTTTCTCCCCTCAAACTGTCTGCAGATTAGGATTCCCACGGAAGCTGGTTAGTGCTTTCATTTCCATGAACGTGGAATCATATTTGTCAAAAACACATCATACCCTCCTTTCCTCAACAGCCTAGCAAAAGAAGAGTGAATAAAACAAGATGCCTTCCAGACTCTGCTTTCAGCTCTTATTCTCCTATCCACTCCTGAAGGTGGCTAATAATTCCACTAGTCACTGACTAGTTATGAGGGCAGGAAGTCTGTTTTACCATACAATGCTGAAGTCTTATTTAAGGTTTGTCACCATGGCAGTGGTTCTTCCTATTCCAATCTGGGAAAAACTAGACAAAAAGCTAGTTTATGTCCTCAGAAAAGATGAAAGTGATTACAGCTACACTGAATAATGCTTTTTAGAGGGTATCAGAACCTGCTAAACTCCATACATTAAAAAGAATAGTATTAGGTAGAAGCAGTACCCTACAATGGATTTTTGAATCTAAACTTCCTGAACTAGCTATAACAAAATGAAGCTCCCTAAATTGTTAATACTTGCTACAAGCATGGTGCTGTGCAACGGATATCAGTGCCAGGCTTCAGCTGTGTGATGGAAGTGGTCAGGCCTCTCTCTGACTGAGCCATTGCCTCTTGCTTAGGGTACTCCTTACAGCACACGAGACAAGAGTTTAACCTCCAGCTGGCTGGAAACAGAATCCATCTCTATCCTTGCACCTGCAGAATGAGGGTATTAATACCCTATTATGCAAAAACTGGGCAGTTGCTCTGCTGCCAGACATGTTCTAATAATAAGAGACTTTTAATCATACATGAGCTGAAAAACTGAACTGAAAAATAACTGAAAAATTCATTAACATTTCTGGGGATGGGAAATCCTAGAAAATAAGTGTCCTTGACTGTTGGGAGTATAAGGGGGATTAAATCAGGATCAGGTAACAAGCCCCCTAATATTTCGGAAAAAAGGGAACCTGCTCAGTTTGAGGTTAGAGAGTTTGGTCTTATAAAAGCTGTTTATTATCTGAGGAGAGGATGGTACTGAAGGTGTCATTTGAGGACACCTTCTCCCAATAATTGTAAACTTTTGTATTTTAAGCTAAAAATAATAATAATAAAAAATATAATATTTTTTTTTACCTTAACCATCAAAATATTTCCAAGAATTCATGTGGAATTATTTATTTTGCCTGAAATAGGCTCTCTATGGGCAACAGTGATTTGACAGATTTTCTGCAAAAAAAAGAACACTTGAAAACTACTGTGGAAAGCGCTTCAAATATCCAGAATTAATCTACCTGTGAGTGTTTTAAACAAGGTCAAAATCTAAAGAACAAAATGGTTCTTGAACTGACAAAATCCACTTCAAGAGAATTTGTCCTACGGGCTCATGAAATGCTGACATGCACAGACTCTCAAGACTTGCCATCTACTAACTCTTCCTAACATTATTTTTTAGTGCAGAACTAAGAAGGTATTAAGGTAAAATAAGTGGTATATAATCAATCCAGTATGTAGCATTTCGATTAACAATGCCTATACCAAGATAAAAGTGTAAAACAGAAATACAGTTCACTTTCTGGGAATTAAGAGATTCTTTTTCTTTACATTAACCTTTCAGTAGACCCTAAAAAAAAAACCAACATGATTTGGTTGAGTGCAGATAGTTTGCATTCACCTCAAGAAAAATGCTTTTTCACCTGCATAGGAAAACACTATTCTCCATATCACTCTCTGAAGTTACCACTGTTCCAATTTGTCACTGTTAGCTTTCAAGGCTGGACTAAATGGATCTTTAAATTGCTTCCCTTTGTACAGATCCAGAGTAACTGCTTAACTCTGAAATGATTACTGGTGATCATACAGAACTTCTGCTGTACCGCATTAACTGAAACTAATGCTGGGTTCAAGCTTTTTCGAGTATGACTATGGAGGTACGAAACATGGTTCCCCATCTGGAACAAGAAGAATGCTAGTAAAAGATGTCATAAGAATTACAACTGATGCTATAGACAGCTGCAGGAATTGGGGGAAAAGGAGATAATTTTAAATATAATCTTTTTGGTAGCCTAAATTTTTCACGGGAAAAATTAAAATAGCTATTAAAAACCCCCCAACAACTGGAAGGTGAAATTTGAAACCTACTTCTTTTTCATTACTTTTGCTCATCTTCAACTATAGCACAAGGAAAGATTTTGAAGAAAAAAATCCACAACTCTGAATTAGGTAAGAAAACTTATTTTTGTAAGTTCTGTTTGTACCTTCCCACTTTTCAAGACCTCAAGATTTGCATAGAAGAAATGTATTGAAAGGACTAAGGCTAAATATAAAAAACCTCAGGCTGGTGAAAAATATTTAAGGGAAAAGTGAGCACACAAAAGAAGAAAAGCAACTTCTAATTAAGTATATTTTAAAACAAATGCGAAAGCCAATAATGACATTTTTCAAAAGATACAATGCCAGATTGTCCTCCTGGAGAACAATAACTCACAATAATTTCTGTTGCACAGAATAACTCACAACATATTGCCTATGACGTGTACTAGTTAAGTGTAATAAGGGAAAGCAACTGAATAAAAACCTACCACACTAACCTTACTGTGTAGCTTCAGGACTGACCTAAGATATATAAATCTGTACAACTGTTTGCTTTCCTCTCCTGCATTTTTGTTTCCATCCATGTGCCGTTGTTGGGGCTCTTCCAACCATGCCATCATCCACATCACCCTGACCTGAGTGGAAGGGTATTTAGTAAGTGGGGGAGAGAATGTTAAGTTTGGGAGGGGGCAGGAGTGTGTGTTTAACAGCTAGTTCTTAGTACACTCATCTTCCCATGAAGCTAACATTCACGATGGGTGCAATTGTGTAGTTCTACATTTCAATTCTAGCATAAGGGTATGAGACTATGTGGTAAACTGTCACTCATGGGCTATCCCCATTGGAGCAGCACAGAGAAAATCAACTGTCAAATGAAGTTAACACGGTAATGTTTTTCCACTTTCTTTCTATAAACGCTCGTATCACTTTTGACCAACACCAACCCATAAAGACTCTGATTTTTGAGGCATGGAAACAGGTTGTATCTGTTCTACTCCTGCAAATGAGAATAAAGGCTGTTTCAGTGTTTTTAAGCAGTATTTGTGTGGCACATTTTACGCACATCAGGAAGAAGTATGTCGCACCCCCTTCTTTTCGGTAGAATACATACCAAATGAAGAGCACAAAAAAACCCCAGCAAAACAGGGCAGGAGTATCCAAAACCTCTGTAAACATCTCAGAAGTAGTACTGACATATTTACTTTGAGATTTCAACTTATGGCTACGAAAAAGTGCACAAAAAGTAGAAAACAATATGCCAACACAAGTAACAAAATAGACTAAACAATCAACTCCACATACCCCTTTATGCTCTGAATGGCCAACTGTAGTCACTATTTTCATTCATTAACTCAAACTGAAAAATCAGGCCACAGAAAGTCACTCACACATCCAGCAAGCATGCAAGCAGGCTCTTATCTGTGTCCACTAACTAAAAGCATCCATTCTTTTACCCTGTATGATGGCTAATTAAAGGAGATCAAAGCACAAAACTACAGATGCCTTCAGTCACATCCCTTTGACACAATACAGATTTCATGCCTTAAAAACCTCCAGAACTTTATTTCACAAGTAAAACATTTTAACCTTTCACTCGCATCAAATTCACTGAAATTTGGAGATGAGTTTTGTTCCTCTCTAGGCAGACGTACCTGACTAGCATGCCCATGCTCTTGCACTAACTACTGGTCACCTCCAGTGGGAGAGGGTGCCTCACCCCATTCAGCTCTTGGCAGTGCACTTTCGGGAAATAAGCCAAACAACCTTTACTGCCAAAGCAATAAACCAGATATTTTCCCCTCTCACTACCACCTCCACGCCATAAAGGCTTCCCATTGCCAGACTTCTTGTTCCTGCCAAGTCTGCAGCCTGGGTCAGCAGCACTTTCTTACCATCCAGGACATGATGGAGCTCATTAAACCTGGAAGCTCACAGCAGCTGAAAACCTTAATAACAGCTTGGCAAAGCTACAGAGCACTACTGAAGCCTTCAAATGTTTGAGAGGAAAAAAGAAGAGATGTGGTGATTTGGATAAAGGTTTGACACCCTTGGGTGTACAATAAAATTCTCAAATGGTATAGAAAGAAAAAGGGATACACGGCTCACGGTACCTTCTCTTAAACTCAAACCAACTTATCAACTTTTTTTTCTCGTAATTTAAAACTGATTCTTCATAATGAGGTAAATAATATCTAAATGAGAAGATTAAAAGATGTGCAAAGTTATAGTCATACGCTCCAGCTCTCATCCAAGAAAGCATGTTTGAACAATTTCATGAGGTATGTGTTTAGACGACTTTCTGAATCAGTGTTCCAGTGTGTGTACACACACACAATCTCATATCATGTCAGTAACTTTTTTTTTTCAGAAAAATAATTCAGGAATAAGTGATTCAAGAAAACTTTCAAGGTGATAAAATGTGTGTCTATAATCACCTGAAATTGTCTCTTAAATCATACTTCAAAACAAAGTTATTTTAAAAACTCTGGCTTCTCTCAAAAATTTTTTGTTGATTTTTTTTTTTTTTTAGAGTGAAGCTATTAAGAGACAAAACACCCCACACCATTAGCATTTTAAATAAAAATAATTTCATAGCAGTAGTGATGTAAGACTAAAGACCATATTTAAGGATTTGATGACCAGTTTCCAAGACAATGTCTGGAAGTACATGCAGGGAAACTGCAACCAGCAAAAGTGAAATAGTTTTGAATCAGATATAGATGTGACAAGGGAATTAGAATGCAGAACACTGTTTTGCAAACTGATAACCATGCAATTAAGAGAGATGCAATCAAGCACATACACTTTGACCACTTCCCTTCTTTTTAGAAACTATACTAATCCCAGTTAAATGATCACTGAACCAGGCAAAAGTTGTGCCACCTCCACTGCTTATATTTTTTCAGCTTTTTATTTCCAACATATATTTCCATTCAAGGAAACAACTTAAAGAATTTTTCTTTTTAAACTGATTTTCTAAAGAAAGCTGAGGTCAAGTTCATTCATATACAAATTTAACAATGGCTTGGGTTTTGAAACTAATTCAAGGTAAGATTTTACTTTCATATCTATCTTTCTGCCCCACCTCTTCTCAGAATGAATTAAAGAAATTTTGTATGGTTGATAAATATCAAAAAGCACTGCTCAGTTGAAGTGTAATTTGATTTGTTTGCAAATCCCTTTTGAATTGCTTTATGATGCGTAAGCGCATGCAGTTTATTAGGAAATAATAAGCAAAGAAGGCAAGCCAGGCAAGAAGCTTTGCTCACTTTCAAAGTCAAGGAAAAAATTTGGCCCCTGATCAAGCTCTGTGCAAGTGAGAACTTTTAAAAGATTTCCCATTTGGTTCCTGAAAAATAGAAAAGGAAGAGAAAAGGAGTCCTGA
The DNA here is from genome assembly GCA_025629905.1 of Lorius lory. Classification (NCBI taxonomy): domain Eukaryota; kingdom Metazoa; phylum Chordata; class Aves; order Psittaciformes; family Psittaculidae; genus Lorius; species Lorius lory. The sequence goes on along the minus strand of JAOSLQ010006505.1, from coordinate 4,920 downwards.
GTGAAAAATGGTTTGAAAGAGAAGGACCTGGACAGATTGGTTGTGCTGGAAAATACACACTGCAAGCAATCAGGTTTTAAAAGTTTTTCCTCAGTTTGCTGTTAAGTCAGAGAAAAGATTCTCTCATTGTCTTGTAATTGTTTGAACTTACTTTCAAAATCCAGGAAAAAATGTGGATAGTTTTCAATTTCCCTGGTAAGGACCTTAAGAAGATTACCCATCCCAGCAAACCTAGTAAATGCAACAAAATCGTAAACAGTTATATATGTAAACTTAGGATACTACAACTAATTACAACTAAGGGCTTGACATGGTCTGCATTGTATATTAAATATTTTGGCAAGTTCTGGACCGTGAGATACATTTTGATGGTCAATTCTGTAATATTTATACATGGGGACAGAGAGACTAAGACCTCAGATAAATAAGAGAAATAATTTCTTTAATCAAATTGGAAATGAAATGTTGCATCAGTATAACACCACAGAGAACAAACAGATATTTATGAGTTTATTAGCCAGAAGAACAAACTCAGAACAGTATCTATATTTGTAAATCCTATAAATTGCTGGATTCAAGATTACTGAATAACATTCCAGAGTAAAAAATGACATCTTAATCATTTGTTTGTGCTCTTTAGCAGAAATATATGCTATTTCATGAAAGTAATTCAATTTAAGGGGGAGAAAAATCTGTTTCTAATAAATACGGTTTTATAAAATATTACTGTAAAGATGTATTAGAAATAAAAGCTAAAAAGTCTGTTCTAACTTGTAAAAATGTATGTATGCATTTTTGGAGGAAAAACAAACAAACAAAACAGAAAAGGGTTCATCCACTATCTTTTTCATTTTTTTTGGTGTGTGTTATTCCTATCTTTTACCACCTTGGAACCCTTTGCATTTGAAGTTATGAAAAACTCCCAAAAGGAAAACCAACCAGTTCTTGAAAAGGCAAGTCTCTATGCAAGACAAGAAGGAAGGAGATTTGAAGAAGCTTTTTACCAGTACAGTCCTTAGGAAGATACATTATTCTGAAACTATGTAAAAGTATGTCTTCCTAGGGCAAACTTTTTCTCAGAAGAAAGAAAAAACAAATCATGAAAAGCACATATAAGGATGAAGAGGTCTGCCTGGAGGGATGGAGAAAAATGTAATTTTAGATTTAAAACTCCAACTGAAAACTGATTTTTGCCTCAAAGATAAATATTCTCAGTACTCTTAAACCTTGGCTCTTGGGGCTCACATCTGATGCTCATCTATTTTTTAGTTAAACTTTCTTCTCACTTCCAAAGTCAGACCACAGAAAAATTATTCTAAGCATGTATATGCCTGATACTCTATATGAGGAGACTAAGGTTTTTTCAAATTTTCCTCCAAGTATGATAAACGTATCATCAACCAATCCTAATGTCAATATGCATGTGAGGGATATATTTCTATAGCAGGAAAACCTAGGAAGGTAATGTAAGGCTTAGAGATTTCAAAGCAGCCCTATTCAGTCCGTAAAATGATATAAATTTAATCAATAATCTGTTCGGAGCATGCAGCTTCATGTAAAACAGGTTTTTGTTAGACAAATGGCTTTGTTTTGCATTAAATACTTCTTCAAAATTTTCTGTCCAGAACAAATCCAGTGAGCAGCCTGTCAAGCCCTTTACAATTACCAACATCTTGCATATACAATATTGAAACACAAAGAAACATTCACCATTAGTCATAAAGTGACATCCATTTACACAAAGGAAAAAAAAATACACTTTTACTTTCAGAACAAGATCTGCCCTGAATGAGCTGAGTCTGACTTTCTGATTAGCCTACGAAGGGAGAAAACATACAAAAGAGCAATAGATTTTATACAGCATTAAAACTTCTATCTTCAATAATTTGAACACTTTCATCACACCGGTGTAACACATTTTACACATTTTATCAGCATCAAGTAAGACAGATAAGATACTGTGCATACATTTATTTTCATTTTCATAATCTCAGAAGAAACAATTTATAGTATTATGAAATACTATTACAAGCTAAATTACTGAGTCAGTTTGGATTCTTCACTTTCAACTTGTTTTAAGCTGTATCTTACCTCATTGCCTTCAATCTTCAGAGAGTTTCCAACCATTTCTTCGACTGCCAAAGTTAGCACTGCATCCAGAGACTGGTTTAGCTGACAGTACACTTCGAACAGCGAGGAAGCCTTTTTGCCAAAAACCTGAGGATATGCTCCCTCATTTGCATCAAGTAGCTTGAGGCCATGTGCCCAAGCTCTAGTTTCTGATCCTTCTTACAGAAGTACAGCACATCAGTGCTCTGGAGATTTCTGAGTGTAAGTATTTTTCTTGAACTTTTGTTCTATATTTTAATCTAGTTTTCTTTCAATCCCCATGCAGAAACTGATTCAGCTATTTAAGTCACAAGTATCAAACAAGAACCCTGCCACAAACTTTAAACACGCTCTCATGGTCAGCCTGAATTTTCCAATGATCTCAAAGGCACTGGTTTGGCATCATTCATTTCCAGTATACACCAATCCAAAACCCAGTGATACTCAACATCGACATCTAGAAGATATGGTTCAGGTAGTTGCTAAACATGCTTTACTTCTGCATGATACGAAATAATTTCTTTAGGTTTCCTGAACACCAAAACTAAAAGCAGGATCTAGTTCCAAGAAACTTTCACTTTAAACTATAACTCATCATTCAACGCTAAGGTTTTAACCCCATATTAAGAGGCCAACCTTCACTTTAATGGAAGTGTTTATAAACATAATTTCTTGCCCCAAAATGAATTATTTTATTATGCATAGCTTGCTGCTTCCCAATAGTGGGACCTTCCAAATAGTCTTTCCCTGAAAACTCTAGTGATGTATTCCAAATTTCAAGAGCTGCAAGTCACTTCCAGGATAATTTTTAATGAAATTTCGAAGTAACTAATGATATAAATTCTGAGCAATCAGCATATATACTGTGGCTGCAACAGAAATGCAAAAAAAACAGCTGATGCACAGAAGCAAATCAGAAAGCTTTCATTTAAGAGCATAAAATTCCATTTCACTAAACCCGGAAAGCATTTTACTTACTGTAAAATGTAGAAATGAGACTCAATGCATATAGAAAAAAATGTTGCCGCTACAGCACTCCGAAATGATAGCAGCTTCTCTTTAGTGTCCAAATCCCTTAGAATGCCAACAGTATGCTTTAAAAATTACATGTTGACATGACAATGATGTTTGTGTTTTCATGTTTTCCAAACCAATAAAGCTTATCCTAGAATATTGCATAAGCATATAGAAGGAACTTTCTAAGCTACTGTTGACAGTTTACTGTTGACAGACAGGAGAACAAATTCCTTCTCCCCCACTAAACCAATCCATTTACTTTTGAATTGTGATAAATACTATCCCCAAAACCAAACCAAAATCAGCCATGGATTTTAAATACATATAATGAAAATATACTGAAGTACGTATTTATCAGATACTGAGAACCAGTTTTGAAAGCTTGGTAAATGTTCAGAAACTAGGTATTACCAACTAAACATTGCATGCCCAAAGCTAAGCATCATGTTAGTTAACTCTTTGTTTACACGCTGTTTTAAGTAATTACATAATTTTGAAGTGTGGTGTTTTGTATTACTTTTAAATTATAGCTATATTACCACATAAATTGCTAGAGAAATACTAGTTTACTTCTTATTCCTTTACAGGACTAATTTAATCAGTACCAACTGAAACTCACCACCAGCACTGTAGCTACACTGAAGGTATAGCAGGCAACCTCATGGTGGTGAAAAAAGATACATTCACCAGCTCAACCCTTTGCTGCTCATCAGTGCTCCTTTAACAGAAACTATTTCCTAACTCTGCCTGCTTACACAAACAGTCTAAAAAAGGCTTTTGTCAAAATGAGCTGGATCAGCAAATACCTACTGCTTAAACCCATCTATATCATCCTAAAAATGTAGGGATGGGAGGATTCTCATGAGCAGCTCCATTTGGTGTTTCAGGGGAAACACAGGTTCCCAAGTTCAGAGGTGGCAATGGATGATTAAGAATGGTAACTTCCATAAAAGTTATCACTCTTAGGAGTGTTAACAGCAAAGGAATAATAACTTCTAGGAATAATAACGGCACACCTATGCAGGTAGGGACAGGTATTCAGTCCACAGTCCAAGGAACTGTACTGTATTAAGTGTATTAGCAACTTTAAAGCAGTGGAACTGACCTTACTGCACATATAATTAAATAAACAATTAACTGTGGTTTCAAAAAAACACCATCTGAATTTAAGATCTCTCAGGTCAAAAGCATGACTCCAAATTGTTGTGATATTCACCCACAAAGTTTGCTAAGATGCTTGTAAAGAGATATTAGAAGTCCAATATTCAGAAACTGGTATTGTTCTATTAAGGAACAAACCCAAAATGAATAAAGAAATCCTGATCAAAAAACACAGAAATCTCTTAACAACGATAATCCACTTTTTTTTGAAGAAAACTTGAATCACCCATTGTTTTTTGCTTGGGAGAGAAAGGAAAATAATTTTTAACTGCATCTGCCGACACTATTACCAACATTTTTGTCTTTTTTTCCCTTCTTCGCAATAAGCATATTAAAACAAACTAATCTCTATTTCTGTAAGACTAGCTCCAAGAAAACTGGAATGCTGCAGTGCTCAGTGTCATGCACAGAGCAAAAGTACAGGCAGAAACTGGAGCAGCTTCCCATGGGTGCCCCCCCCCACCTCCCCTACAGCTCACTCTCATCATCAGCATGTGAATGGAGTTCTGCAGAGGTCAGGCAACAGAACAGGTTTTATCACTGGTAAGAAACTGTGAATATTATCAACCCTGCCCATGGCAGGAGGGCTGGAACTAGATGACCTTTTAAGGTTCCTTCCAACCCGAACCATTC
>JAOSLQ010006504.1:1585-12148 GCA_025629905.1 Lorius lory | reverse complement strand
TTGATGAAAATATTAAACAGCACTGGTCCCAGCACTGACCCCTGAGGGACTCCACTAGTCACAGACCTCCAGCTAGAGTCTGCCCCATTGACCACAACTCTCTGCCTTCTTCCTTTCAACCAGTTCTTGATCCACCTCACTCCCTGATCATCAAGCCCACACTTCCTTAGCTTATCTATGAGGATGCTGAGGGAGACAGTATCAAATGCCTTACTGAAATAAAGAAAAACCACATCTACCGCTCTACCATCATCCCTCCACCTACTTACTTCCTCATAGAAGGCTGTAAGGTTGGTAGTTGCAACGCTAACTATCTGCAGAAGAGACCCAGCACAAGGTTTCCCTCCTGGCTCTTTGGCTGTGGGAGCAGAGGCCAAACGTTTGTGCTCTACTCACTCTGCTGCTGGGCAGCCGAGAGTGGGCACCGAGGATTTTGGATTCAAGTGGACTTTTAGGTGGGAAAGCGAGGAGTGACAGCAATGTGGGTAGCACCGCACTAAAGTCCTACAAAAAATAAGGGTTAAAGTTGTAGGCCAGGAATGACCATGAGACAGGGGAAAAAAGCCCAAGGGATTTCATTCAAATCCCACTTATTATTTACTCCATGCCATGAACTCACATCTACAAATGATTTTGGTATCCAACTAGCCCAGATGTCTTTATATCAATGCTCCCTGGGCAGTTTTAAGATGTATGCTTCAACCCAAAGTTCCCTGTGGTGTGAACTATTTATTAGGTCATAAACTCTGAGGCAAAAGCCTCATTTAGAATCACTTATCCAGCTGTGCCCAGATGTGACAAACATGTGGATTCTAACCTTTTTGCCTCATCACAGCCAACTTCTCAACACAGTAGTAGCTGCCTTGAATGAACTGCAATGCCAAGTTTGCTTTCCAATCACAGCAACCTGAAAATGTGTGATTTTCATTTTGGGCTCTGTGACTACCCCATCACTGCTGACAGTGACTCTGGCCTGAAACACCCTCCTTTACCTTTCTGCATTGCACTGGTGGCTATTTCCATGCCACTGCAGTGTACATCTGTCCAGATGAAAATGAAATCGGAACGGTAGCGGCTTCTAAAGTGTTGCACTTCGAAAAGCCCAACAGCATTTTCCAAAAGCAAGCTTCATTGCAGGAGACAAAGATGAGATGTGACACTTACTGCAGACCCATCCGTCACAAGGAAAGCTCAACAGCCTGAAAACATCAGCTCTTGTCATGTTCCTGACACCACCAGTGATTTTAATTGCCTCTTGTCCTTCTCATAGAAAGGACAGGTGGAATATTAGATTTGAAACCTCGGGAAGTTTAATCCAAACAACACAAATGTAAAATCCTTATCATGCCCTTTGCAGTGAGGGTTTTCAAGTGTGGCTTCACAAGCATATGGCCGAAAGGAAAACCTTTAACGGAACAGTTTTGGCCAGACCCCCATTGAAATTACAACACAGCAGGTCTGTTCTGCTTCCCAAACATTCACCGCTTCCATGTTGATTAACATAATCCAAAGAAACTGCTCCAAAACCCATATTTGTGTAGCTAAACATACATCTATCCCAACATGGCACAGCGTAAGCCAGGGAACAGGAAAGGACAGTAGACCCAAATGGAAGCAAAGACCTGGAGCAGGAACGAAGGCACAAACTGCATGCGACATCTTATGAGGACCACACAAACGGGCAGTGAATTGAACACCACAATACAGCAATCAGAAGTCAACAGGTTCCTACCTTAAAACTCTGGGAAATCCCTTTTGGTGAAGGAGAAAAGTGATGCATCCCTTATCCCAGATCCTTTTCCCTAGAGCCTCTTTTCACATCGCCTTTAGTTTACTCCTTTCCTCACAGTCACAGGTAATGAAAGCATCCCGAATAACAACAAAATGGGGCGGGGCGTGTGAGGCCCCACAAGGCTCCTCCTCAAAAGCTTTGGGTCGTTTCCGTGTGATTTTGATGGAATCGTTTTCCTTAGAGCTGAGGAAAATGGTTTAATAAAGCAATCAAAGTTACACAAAAGGCAGGAAGGAAGGAAGATTTCTTTCACATCCCTCAGTAACTCATTTTGCCAGGTTTCAGCCCTGTTTACTCCAAATGTAACTCAGTGAATAGAGGAACTGCTTCAGGGAATAGAGAGACTTCAGTTTGAAAAGAAAGGTTGGTTTGGTGTTGTTTTCCCCCCCCAGTTGCAAACTTGGAGAAATTTTCAGCCATTGGCTTCCTTTATAAAGGGAGTTTCTACCCCAGGGGATATTTTGTAGTATCAATAAATCTAGAGGTAACTCATTGGAATTCCTTTCAAACAGAGCAGAAAAAGCTTTGAATCTATGGCATCCAGAGAATATTTGCAACAAAAAAAAGTGAATTAAACCTGAAAACATTGTTTAGAGGCAGCAATATCCTGACTTTAAGGTGGGACAGTCAAATATCAAGCTTGGTTTTTCTTTCAGTTTGAAATACAAGCATTACCTTTCCTTTTATAACTTTCTATAACTTCTTAGTGAAAAAGCTATGGAGTACGCTCCGCACTCAAGATTTCTCTGTGCACTCAATCAAACCTTGGATGGTTAACAATTTAGCTTTCATAGTATTTGTATCTATAAAATAAGGACATGCTCATCTATTTTCTAACTAGAGCAGAAAGTACCAGCAAAACTAATAAAACCAATCCTGCTTCTGATGAGTGCTGATGCAGAACCAAGCGATGAACCATTGCTTTAAAAGAGCACCTTTATCCCTGCAACCTTGGACTTTGCTATGACCCAGAGTAAGACAAATCTCAGCTTTTTTAAGAGAACTTCAATTCAAGGAGTTTTGAATTGAGTCTTACTTGCAGCACACATAGATTGTGTCAGATTAAAGGCAGAGTTTTAATACCATTTATTACAGCTATGCATATGCAATATACATACTGGCAGTGATTGACTTCTATACTGTGAAGAATACAGTGGGATGCCTGACACTTGCTGTGCAACAGGTCCCATACAGTCTTGGGATGAAGGTCTTGCTTCCTTGATGCTTGTTACTGAAAACTGTAGCAACACCTTGATTTCTTTTCCCTGTTTCTCTGCTACACCCATGCCAACAAGTTCTCCAAAGTTACTCATGCAATATATTTGTGGAGGTTAATTTGGGACAAAAATCCCAGGAAGCAAATAGCACAGAAACTACCAACATATTCTCTTTTTTACTGTTTCTGACGATCAGTAGTAAAATGTGTTGCTGCTACCAGGGGAGCCAGTTCTAGCATTACTCATCTTACATTAGGGTCCAGAAGAATAAATCCTTCCAGAGCTCTTGCTGGCATTAACCTAAAACATAAGTCTAGATTTGTATAGGAAACGTATTAAACAGATGAGACAGCAGTGGAATAGAGATTTAAAGGACAAGACAGACATTGTATCTTCCTTCCCTGCATACTATTAAAGAACAAACTGAAAGCAATCACATGGAAACAGCTGAGCTGCAAATAACTTCATCAACTAATATATAGATATATAATGGAAGAAATAAATCACTGTATTCCACTGTGTTCTAGTTAGATTCTGGAGGTTCCTATAGTAACAGATAAAGTGACCTCTAAGAGAAAAACTGCACTGTTTGGATGGAAACTGCCCAGTGCCCAAAACTAGTTTCTTACAGAAAAGTAGAGCACAAACAGAATACGAGAGAATTTTCTCTCATATCAAGCATGAAAATGATGCAAAATTAGGTCTTTTCCTTCTGGACAAGGTAGAGAGACTTGCAGTGAAGAATCAGAGAGAAAATAAAAGGGAGATAATTTGATAATTATGAGAACAGGTTAAACTGCACTTTCTGAGCCTGGAATAAGGATAACTGATGGGAGGATGGACCACAAATGCCTTTTTATCCCGAGGTTCACAGGTTCACTCCACAAATCAACTCAGCTGGCTTTGCCACAGTGCTAGCCAAAAGAGAGTATTAGAGGGAACAGAAAAGATGATCCAGTTGTACAAGCAAGGAAGGGAAGTTAGGAGACATGGCAGCTTTCGTGGTCAGCTCTACCAGATATTCCTCCCTCTATGCTCCACAAAACACTGTTCCAGCAGTAAAACAAGGAAACATTTCCTCTTTGAACATCTACTTTTAGCTTGAAAGCCTACAGGACCACTGCACAGAATAGCCACACCGGGTTTTAACCCCTGTTTCTGGTACTATAAAATCATAAACTCGACCATTATAGTTAACATTTGCTCAAGGAGGATTGGCATGGCTTAGGCACTATACAACACAGCAGAGAACCAGGATGCCCCAGGAATGGTATGGAACCACACTGGGGGTTGTATTTTTGTTATCCTGGACCATTTTAAGAACAACAGCAAAGATCAAACCGAAGGTTTCATGAGAATATCACAGCAGAAGACTTGTTTGGGGCTTTTTTGTTGTCACTACTCAAAGCTGGAATGTCTTCCATTATTATAGGCTCCAGGTCCAGCAGAGCCTATTTAGAATGCTCAATCAGGACCATTATATGCTGTAAGCAATATAATTGAGCCCGAAAGACTTCAGTAGTCCTAAGGGCAGTTATTTAGCAGCACAAAGTAACTCCTAAGCACTGCCTGTAGTGTTCAGGAGCTTGGTTGTGTTGAAGTCCTTGTGACAGCTATTGCGAGTATTCATAGGCAAATCAGTTTGATGTTTCTGAAGGTAAAAATAACAGAAAGACAAGACTACAGGATTTGAAGTGTCATAGAATACTAAATAATAAAAATAAAAATAAAAAATTAGGGTTCCCAAAAGGTTTTCATTTTATTCTTCAGTACTTGGTTCCTAAAAAGTGTTTGCTATTTTTCAGTGGACGTTTTATCATTGGCAGTTTCTTGTACTCTACACAATGCATCTTGTGGCTTATCTTGTTGTGATAAAATGTGAGCTAGGAGAGGGAAGATGCCCTCATTTAACACTGGGTACCACCAGACATGTTCCAGCCACCTCTGGTAAGGTGCTTGCAGCAGCTCTTGGGGGGAGTACACAAGTATCAGCACAGCCACAGCATTTCTGAAACCACGACTTCAGTTAAAAGATTAAAGCAATGGGCTTTAATGGTCTCTTAGACAAGAGCCACTTGCATTCATTCAGATATCAACCCATATCAGGTCAGGATAGACACTTTTTTCATGAAGACAAAGCTTGAATGTCTACTATGCTATGCTTGCATTCAAATAGGCACAGAGTATGACAACCAAGACAGTATTTAAAGTCACCGCTCATTCCCTATCCACAACCAAGACAGCACTGCAAAGCAGAAGGTAACCGAGCCAGGGATAAAGAAAGGTCCTACTTGTGATGCTCTAATAAAGCACCACATCTTTTGGGCCTGATTAAAACTCAGCTCAGATGCTGCAGCATTGCCTCGCCTGTCACACAAGGCTGCCCAACCCAGCTGTTTGGGCAGGAGAATAAAATCGGATTGTCCGTGCTTACCACACAAAGGGAGTGAAAAACCACACTGGCTGTCAAGGTGGAAGAAAGATATGGGCTGTGTTGTGCCAAAGGCTGGAGCAATGATAAGAAGCATCAAGTATGGATGCATTACAGCATGACAGATAACACGATGATGCTGCACCCCACGAAGCTGGTGAAGAGGTGGGGAGTGAAGGCCTGGGGGAAAGATGTCAGCTTAGTTTACATCGGGGTGCTTCAAAAGATCACCTGGATATACAGGGATAAAGGAGTTTCCCATAAGTGCACATATAGCAAGCAAGGAATGATCAAAAGTATTTGCAAGTCACACAAACATCCTAGTCCAGGCCTTTTGGTGACAATACCATCAAAGCTTGTCAAATAAGGCTGCCCAAGGCTGAAAATTGATCTGCAAACCTTCAGTGCATCAAATTAATTGTTCCTTGTAAGACCTTTATCCAAGCCTCCTTAAATACTCGATTATTTCTTGCTGTTAACAGAGGCAACGTTATCTCCAGAGAAATATATGGCTCCTCTTGGATGACTGCCCATCAAGCCCTTCCAAAAGCTTTATATAACAGGCACACAAGCCAAGCGAGCATGTGGGAAACGGTGTCTGAAATGCAGTTCTAGGGAGCTCAGGCCCAACAAGCAAACAACTAGGTGCATGCAGACCAAGAATGTCTTGTTTTAAGAAGTATTTTCTTACCAGTATAAGAAAGGGCATCTCTTTTCTGGCTACACTAGCAGCAAGGCTGCTCTAGTGAGTTGACATGAATCATTAACCGGTGATCCATCCTTCTCCATCCATTCCCTCCCCCAGGCTGCATGATCCCATCGTGGCAGAACAACCCACCCAGCCCACAGGATTCACAGGCTGCACTGGTCTGCTGAGAACATTCAAGGACAATGCTGTTGTTGCCTGTGACATCCCGGCTATGTCAGAAGACGTAGCCAGCTCACCCACACCTACAAGGCAGGACTTGAAGCTTCCAGTGACCCACCACCACCCACCCATGGCTGCATCCCAACATTAACACAGGTAATCCAGAATTCATCCCCAGATCCTGCACAAAAGGTGCTTCTTCACATGCTTTTTCCTGTGAGGTTCTTATGCCTTCATTCACACTGAGAGAAAAGGCAAGGCTTGTTTATAGCACAAGAAGTCAAAGTGGGAGAGAAATCCACTGTCATTCCACTACCTCCTCTTGAAGGCCTGATCCAATGGGGAATCCTGAATATAGCAAGTGCTGCTTAAGGTCTTGGGCAAATCTTACCCTTCTGTCCATCAGCAGTGGAAGGCAGATGTAATGGAGTGTAATACAGAACCTCTTCAACAATTAATTAGTTTTCAAGTCTCATTCAGTGTGAAAGAAATGGCCTGTGCAACAGAATTTAATGCTCTGTACCTGAGCAAGGCAGACCTGAGCAGGGAGGTTACATTCATCCAGCAGCTGGTTTCAACAGCTGTATTCTCTTTATGTTCCCCTCTTTCATAAAAGAGCTGAATTTCAAACCAGCACACTATTTGGGGCAGTATTGGAAGAACCAATAGAGATCTATTAATACAGAAAGGAGCCATGTTCTATTGAATTTAATCACAATTAGGAGTTGAATAGGAGACACTTTGGAGAATAGAGACAAAACAGGAAAGAGTAATAAAACCTAAACAGCACCATTGAAGTGGTTTGGAAAAAAACAAATATGCTGCTCAAGAGGGGAATTAGAAGCCCAAGCACTGCAGTTACTCTTAGCAGAAACACTCATCTTTTAGTCAAAACTTAGTTTATTTCCAGCTACTGAACTGCGTCGTACATAATTATAGGGTAGAGATTCAACTCCAATGTATTTATCAGGAAAAGACAGATTAGGAGTCCCCTGCTACAGTATTATTCCAAACGAGAGTGGTGTTTGACCATGACTCTGCATGAATAGCAGCCGTGGGTGAGCATAAAGAAGATTTGCAGGTATGAAAGGGTAACCATTACATCTGCATGCAGCATAACTTCACAAAGGCAGGACTATGTATTGAAGGTATCACAGCTCTAGATAGAATCATAGAATCAACTAGCTTGGAAAAGACCTTTAAGATAATGGGTTTTATTTTTTCCATTAGGAATAATCGCTTGCAGCTTAATGGAAAATTGTATTCATACAAAAATAGTTTATTTCTGAGCTGGAGAAGGCTGCATTTGTTATTGAAGCAAAGCTTTAAAGATCAGTCATCTTAATTGAAATCCTTCTTATAAAAACTGTTAACCCTGGCAAAACAGAAGCTATGCTCTCCCGTGCTGTGTCCCGGCTGGTAGGAACTCACCCAAGGCAGTGCAGCCTGGCTACCTGTACCCTGCTGATGGGGAACCAAATGACCTGCCACAAGAGCACATGAGGGTAGAGCAGTCCTTTGAACCCCAAAATCCCAGGCTGCTGCTCTTCCCTGCTCTGTTTGAAACCTTCAGGGTGCTGAATCTCCCGTTTGTGTCCAGTGTCTAACACCATGAGACTGCCCTACAGCATCTTGGAAGGAAAAGCTAGCCTGTCTTCAAGGATGCTGGAGAGGGACTCTTCATCAGGGGCTGGAGCGACAGGAAAAGAGGTGATGGGTTCAAACTGAAACAGGGGAAGTTCAGGCTGGAGATAAGGCAGAAGCTCTTCCCTGTGAGGGTGCTGAGGCACTGGCACAGGGTGCCCAGAGAAATGGTAAATGCTCTATCTCTGGCAGTGTTTGAGGCCAAGTTAGATGGAGTCTTGCATGGTGTGGTTTATTTAGTGTGAGGCATCCCTGCCTATGGCAGGGGGTTGGAACTGGATGATCTTAAGGTCCTTTCCAACCCAAACCATTCTATGATTCACTTGTGTCTAAGCCTGCTGGAAGAAGAGTCATTGATGCAACTCTAAACGCAGGCCACATTATCAAATTCACTCATTACTGAAATAAATACCACTTCTATACTATTCAGATGCAGGCATTCATACTTGAATTGCTTTTTTAATCAAGTGTTTTTCCAATGCTTGGCACAACAGATTATTCTTTGATAAGACAAATTAAGGTGTGTACAGGCTTGTGGAGCATCACAGCAAATGCCTGTTGACTATTTGAGCTGCATTTATAAATTGTTCTATTTTAGCACTGATACAATCATGCTGTTAGAGGGATCAGCACTATTCTCCTTAATAGCACAGCAGCTTTTCTTTGAACCTGCTTGGTTATGGGTATCTATGCCTTTGACTCACCAACTGTGCTTCCTTTCTAGTCCTTTAGACTAAATTGCTGCTCTGTATAGAGAGGGCACAGCTGAGGGCTGCAGCCCTCACATACCCAGGAACATCTTTGGACTTCAAACTTCTTTCTCATTGAAGCTGCTGACATCCTATTTGTGCCCCTGTTCTCAAAGCTCCAGCAGACCTTGACAACATCTCGTACTGAACACCATCACTAGCAGCTTCAGAGAGCTCTTTGTGGCCCCTGCAACTCAGTTGTAGGGGAAGCTTCATGTGCAGCATTACCAAAACCACTGAGGGGGGACTCCAGCCATTCTCTTAAGCTGGCATTTCCAGATTTCATCTGCAGCTTTGGTTGTTTGCATTACAACATCTACAGTTCCAGTATCTGCACAAAGCTTTAAGACAGGAAGGATGAACAGCACGCAGGTGCTTTACCTCCTGTCCTCTCCCCAGCTATCTGACAACATTGCCAAGGATAAACGGCTTAATGCACAACTAACTCTGATGGAAAGAGGGGGGAAAAAGACTCAGACCCTCGACTTGCAGTGAGCAACATCCTATTTGAGGCCTGCTGAAGACACCTCCTGAGCTAAGAGGACTTTCTCCTGACTACCTGGACAAGGTATTAAAACCTCTTGTGTGCCATGGTTTAGTGGGAGCTGTCCCTGCCCATGGCAGGGGGTTGGAACTAGATCTTAAGGTCCTTTCCAACCCAAACTATTCTATGATTCTCTAACCCAAGTTATTAAGAAGCTGGACAAGGTATTAAACATCTCCACTCCCTGATCAATGTGTACATGCCCACCTCAAGGCACATGCAAGACAGCCAGATCCAACCATGGTGACAGGGTAAATTCTAAAGCAAGGTTTATTGTCATGCTGAATACAAGCTGCAATGCAAAAACTGTAGGACAAGCAGATCTTTATCTGTGCAGTGACATGATAGCTGGTGGAGCATTTTACAGCCTGCTAATAGACTCTAGAAACAGGAGGAAGTTAGCAGGCTTTTTTCCTTGACTTGTATTATGAACTAATACAATTTAATGAAGCCAGGGATGTGGTGTAGCAGATGGTTCAATGGGTTGTATTTAAAGTTCAGCTCTCTACAGGCCTTGGATCAGCTTTGTCCATGAGAACACAGCAAATATGAAGCAGCCTAACCAGGGAGCACAGTTCCTGTAGTGTTTTGCCTTCCCAAGTTGCCCTCATAAAAAACCCCAGAATTGAATTCATCCCTTGCCTTGGTGAAATGTAGTGAATGAGGTGATAAATGGTAATGGAAGTAGCTGTGTTTCTTACAATGGTTTCATTATTAGTATCAAACAATGCATTAACATTTGTTATATTAATGGAAAAATATGGTTTAATAACCTAATCCATTGCTAGCAGAGCAATGCAGAGCTTAATCAAAATGGTGTTCCTTTGGATATTTTTTAATCAGCAGAGCAGACCATCCTATGCTTGGGCTAAACAATTGTATCTCTAATCACCAAAATTCACTATATCCCCTTCATTACTTGCTTTCCCTCCAAAGTAATACCTCTGCAATGTTTAATTATGCAGTACATTATAGATCCATCAACTTTACAGCAGAAACAAGTAGACATGAAGAAATCTTTCTATTGTGAGCAATGGAGTATTTTTCATTGCATACAATCTAAATAATATAACATGTTACTTGGGTTAGTTACCCAGTGAGACTTAGGCTTCAAGACCCATTTCTTTTAGAAAGGTTCTGTCTTTTAAAGCTGGTCTTGCATTAAAGATACACATTCAGCTACTATTGGATTGAGCATGGTGCTGGAAAAGCCAAACCATTGATGGGATTTCTACCTACCCCAGTGTCCTGGGTTCAGCAGTAGCAGTCATTTTTTCTCCTTCTTGTTAGCTGGTGCAGTGCTGTGTTTTTGACTTTC
>JAOSLQ010006500.1:15498-35031 GCA_025629905.1 Lorius lory | reverse complement strand
TTAGTGTGAGGTGTTCCTGCCCATGGCAGGGGGGTTGGAACTAGATGATCTTAAGGTCCTTTCCAACCCTAACTGTTCTATGATTCTACGAGAAGGGATTTCAGAGGTGGATTTCCTCAGTTCAGCCTTCAGTCAGCATGTTCCTGTTTTTCTGACATGTGAATGGCAGGTCCTGCTGTTTGTCCTTACAAAAACGTTTATAATAAGCTTTTACTGTTCATTCAATTGTTTCCTTGTTCCAGGATCATGACCTAAATGTACATGCATTCTGGCAATGCTGAGCAGTGCTGTTTATATTCCTGCTGCACCTGCATTCAAGTCCAGCTTTCTAGTGCTGGTCTCTTGAGTGCAGGGTGCTCAGCTTTTCTTGATGTCCTGTACAGATGCTGATGGTGCTGTATTTGAAGATGCATCTGCCTTGTCTGGGTTTGGACCCTCAGGTTTGCTGTGCAGCACTGCTTTTCTGCAGGTCTGAGCAGCCTGGTTCCTGGTGTTCCTGCCTTTGTACAGCACTTGCATTCAGGAGGATCTCTGCATGAAAAGCCTTGCTGCACCCAGGTGTGTTTGTGTACAGGGTCTGGGCCAGAGAAGGGTTGTGAGTATGTTTAGCTCTACCTCACCAGTATCCCAGCCGTGTGCTGCCTTCGCTTTCTTGCGGTATTTACTTCCCCTCTGACTTCTCTCAGCATTGCCACAGGCCACTGTTGTGGTTTTGAGCTGTGAAAGCAGTGCATAGTGCTTGGCTTCTCAGCTGACTTGGAGTCAGTTCACGCTTCCCTGCAGAATGGTTCACTGCAAAACTGTCTGGTGAATATTGCTACATTCACCCAGCTTTTCACCAGGCTTCTGGGGAGGTGGGGAAAAGGTGTTTTGTATAATGTCTACTTCTTGAGTGCTGTGTAGTGCTGTGTGTACTTCTTGAGAGACTGTAGTAGTAAAGCAAATAACAGCATAGGAGAGGAACCCTGCTTTGCTTAGCTTTCTCTAGCAGTGTGCTGGATACTTGCGTGTTTGTGTAAGGCTGCCACCATGGTGAGCTCTCAAACGTAGCTCTTGGTTTAGGACAACAGAAAGATGATTTCACTCTGCTTTTCTTTACTTCCACTAGGGTTTTGTATTTCTCCCTGGTGGTGGTCAGATTTGCTGATGGTTCATATTTTAGCTGGGAAGAATGCCCCTTGTTGGGATTCTGGTATGTATGTATACAATCAAAAATGTTGAGTGGGCTGGGAATAGCTTCCAGCAAAGCTGTATCAGTTTCTTGGAGCTCTTTTGTTCAGTAAAAATTCCTTTCTTTTCTCTCCCCCTTCCCATCCCCCTGACAGCCCACCTCTTTTCTATAAGGACATGGTGAGGTATAATTCACAATGGTGTGACTGAAGTGAAATATGCACAGCTGCAAATGCATTTTTAAATGATACTTCATTGTTAAGGCATCTCTCTGAACAGGTTTGCAGTTTCAGTAGCCATGAGAATGTGTTAACAAAGAGGTTTTTTTGAAAACATTTGACTTCCATTTTTATCAAGCTCTGAGAATGTTTTGACCACTCACTACTTTTGAGTGCAGATAGGAAAGATGTGAAGCAGGATAGATCCATGGTGAGGAAATACATATGTGTCCCTCGGAAAAGGAGTTTTCCTTAGCTCTCCCTGCATGGTATTGCAGAAATCATGAGATAGCTAGAGTACCATGAAGTACCCATTAGACTAAAGTTTTATTGATTTGAATAATCAATAAAATACTAAGTTTGAAGCATCAGGAATATCCAGTCTTGCATGCTGCATCTCTCCTCTACCTTCCCACTGAATGGAGGAATTTTGCAACTCTCTTTCCTCTTTGGATCCATCAGACTCGATGCTTTTGTGATCTCTTGCTTTTATGGTGCATAATAAAGCCCAGCATCTGGAAGCTGCAGACATGTAGTGTTCTGATGCAGTAACTATGGCCCAGTGCTGCCAGGATTTGGTATGGGGCTGACTGAATCACAAACATGTGAAGAGCCAACACCTGTTTATAGGTAAGTTGAAATAGATTTATTAACTTCCAGGGCATCACAGAAGGCTTGTACCAGTTTAAAGACAGTATTTGGTATAGCTTAGGGTGGAGAATTCAGCAGTTCATGTTGCCTCTCACAGTTCCTGTCTCTTGAACAGTGAGTTCAGGCTCCTTTCCTAGCTTTTATTTCTCTGTTTTCTGTCCTCTGTCAGCAGACTGCTGCTGCTTCTGCTGACAGTCTCTTGGGCTATCTTGGTTCCAAAATTATCACCAGATTTTCCAAGCTATTGCATGAGTAACACTGGGCTTTTCTCCTGTGAGTGAATTCACACTCTCCACCAGCTCTCCAAGAAGACCTGCTCTGAGTAGAAGCTAATCTGTGTTTGAGATAGTACACCTGCAAACAGAAGGCCCTGCTGAGTATCAGTCATGGGGAGCCATCTGTCTCTGTGGAGTGTTCTTGTTGATTCAGGTGTGAAAACAGAGAAATGGCTTAGTAATTTGTAGTTACATGAACATTTATATGTGATCACAATTCTCATATGTGACATGAAAATCTCTTAGTGAAACAGTTGCAGCCTGCACTCTCCCTTGGCTCCAGTGTTTTCCTTCAGCCAATTTCAAGGTGCCTGCTGTAAGCTGATGAGCTGACACAGTGAAGCAAAGGAAATGAAGGCTCAAAATAAACACCTGGAGAGTGGCAGCAAATCTACAGTGGCTCTCTGGAGAGCTTGGGCTCACCAAGCTTGTGGGAGCCTCAAGACCACTTTTCTTATTCTCACTATAGGGAAATATGATTTCTTCAGAGGTGTGGATTTGACTGCCTTAGTACTGGCTATCATACTAAACCATGGCCTGGGAGACTTCTTGCAAACTGCATTCAGGATCTTGAAATCGGAGGCATTATTCTACTGTTTGTAAGATGTGAAAAGGTAGGGATGGCCCCTCTCATCATGGCTACAGTGTAAATGCTCAGGCTCCAAAGGAAAATAGCAGAAGCGATGGTGGATTTGTATTGCCCTGTAACAGATGGGCAGAGAGAAAGGGGTATAATGTAATGAATTTCTTGCATCATTGTTTTAAATCTCAGCTGAATCTGCCAGATGTGGAACATTTAACAGCTTTAGATAATATGGTTTTTAGCAGATCATTTGTGTGTTAGTGTATTTGAGGCTACAATATAAACATATAATGTACATAAACACATTTCATGTATAACTAGCCCCAGTACAAAGTTTAATAGAATTGGTATTACTTGTAGTCATGTGATGAAAATCAGAGGCTGAATATGGTCCTCTGAGTGAGGAGGCACAAAATTAAGGATAAATTCCATCCTGAGGGTTGAAAAAACA
The DNA here is from genome assembly GCA_025629905.1 of Lorius lory. Lineage (NCBI taxonomy): Eukaryota > Metazoa > Chordata > Aves > Psittaciformes > Psittaculidae > Lorius > Lorius lory. Next base: position 31,683 of record JAOSLQ010006500.1, on the reverse strand, counting down.
CTGTGGTACCTGTCTCTATCTCATCCCCACTGTGATTGTTTATGTTACAGAAACAGTTGAGGCTCTTTGATGATCTGAGTACATGCATCTGGTTTTGGGATGCTCTTTGTTTCATCCATAAACAGGAGCACCAACCACAGAATGATGCTGATACCTATTCTTTGCTCTTAGCATCGCTGTCTTTTTAGTGTTAGCTGATGGTATCAGGCAAGGGTATTAGAAGAGAATGTTTTCAGGGAGCCAAGACTGGTCTGGCTGTAGAGTTTGGTCTTTATGAGTGATCTAATAGTGTGGTCCTGTTTACAAATGGAGTAACTGTCTAAATGCTGGATAGGCTTTTTGGTATTCCCTCCCAGCAGTGAACCTTAATACTCTGCTGAGGAAGAGCCAACTCATATCCAGTCTCTGCTTGTTCATGCCTCATTTACCTCCATCTGCTTATTTTGTAGAGTGCCTGCAGTTTATCTTGATAAATCTGGGTTCAGTGGGAACTCATAGGCCTGATTAAAGCTTTTGGGGACTGAATGGATTATGATCGCTATAAATCACTTTTTGGTTTATTGCTTATATTCAGCATTAAAAATCTTATGGGGGGATCTGGAACAAGTTCTGAGTGGTGAAGACCAGCATCTTGTGTTTTGCTAGTTTACACAGGTCACTGTGATATAATAATAAATATTCTTGGCAAATTGAACTAACAAATTCAGGAATTTGTTTTGCTTTGCTGCTTCCTTATTGCTTTCAGGAATGAAGTGATGTTAAAGAAATGTATTATTCAAATAATATTGAATCTCTGCTTTCCAGCTCTACTTTTGACAGCTGTTGAAGAGGTTTAGAGTATTAAGGAAATGCAGATGTTCCTCCAGAGCAAATCACTGTGGTCTTCCTTCCAGTGCAAGTGTTCAGCACTGGTGGTTCTTCTGAGCTCCTTTAGTAAAAAAATATGGTTCCTTTTATGCTGATAAAGATGATGTAAGCTTTCAGAAAAGAGGGGTAAGCAAAGTCCTAGTTGCCAGGTTTTCTCCCTTTTCCATGAGAAATGCAGTGAAATCTTAGTCACAAGGGTTATTACAGAAAAGAAAACAAATAGAAAACCTTGTGGTGAGTTATTTCCGAACAAGTGCTCTCTTTTCAAATAGTAGCTCTTTAAACTAGAGCATACAGAGTATATTTAGATGTGAAGAGAGAGACTGGGGGGTAGGATGCATTTTTAAAGTGTTACTGAGAGACATTTTGAGATCACCTGGAGATGGGAGTTTCCCTAAGGGAAGCTGCTCTTACTGAGAGGGGATCAGCAGTGTTATGCAGCCCTGTTGCAAAGTCTGGAAATGCATCTCCTGGCCATTCCCCAGGCCCTGAGGACAGCCTGGTGGTGCAGGTTCCTTGCTGTTCAAGCATCTCCTCAGAGTGGGGGCAGATGTTTCATGCAGTCCTTGTCAATGCAAAATCTGCTGCTGCTTCGCAGTAAAGTAACCTCCACAAGTCAGCCTTAAAGATAAGAGATCCCAGTTTCTGTTCATTAGTGCACTCCTGATGGATTCCGTAGTTTTCAAGGCCTTTGATGGGTAGCTTGTGTTAGGCTTGACAGCAGGCGCTGCATTCTCTGTAAGCCTTTTCAGTCCAGTTTGGCTGGTTTTGGAGGTTGAAATATTACTTCTGGCTAGTGCTGAAGTTCTGTCCCTTGCAGTAGTGGTAGTTTCACTGCAGTCCTCATGCTTGCATCAGCCTGGGTAATGTGATTAACTAGTTGGGTTTTAGAATCTCACTAGTTCCTTATTCATGTTCTTTGATGATCTCTTTCTTGGCATCTCTGTGCTCTTAGGAGCACTGCAGCAGACAGCGTGCAAATAAGCAAGCTCTGCCCAGAATATTTGATGCGAGAAATGCAAGGGCTAGGTGTTGGAGCACAATGGAGCTTTAGCCAAAGACATCAAGAGGAATTTCTTTACTTGTAAGGAGTGCTGAGTGTGTTTGCATTTTCAGGCCTTTTTTGACTACGGTTAATACTGCAAAGTTCCTCCCAGTTTGCCCCTTCCTTTCTGGGGAGATGCATCTGCAAGGGATAGTATGCTCCAGCTGGTTTACCCTCGATGTTTTGTTCCAGTTTGAGGGGTGTTAAGGCAGTGCTTCCAACATGTTTAATGCTGAATAGAGTTCCCCAGATGTAGTGGCAGGATCTGAAGTTCTTTGTGAATTATATTTAGCACTGATGGAGGCTGCTTTGTCAGCTGTGTGTTGTTGCCTTGTAAAAACTGGCACCATTCAAATCTAAATAAATGCTTCTGGGAAAGAAGAACTTTCCTTTTATAACTGTTTTAATGTGCTTGATTTGGAAACATCCTTTGAGCTGTGGCCAGAGAGCAAATCGTTTGTCATTGTTGCAGTTCTCTGTTGGAAGTACCTGTGCAGAGATGAGCTGGTGCTGTGGGGCTCAGAGGAGCTCAGTGCTGTGTGCCACACAGCTGAGGTGCTGCAAGCATTACGCAGGGTGTGTAGTACAGCTGCAGAAATTGCTCTTTATGGAGTTGGTGGTTCTCCTAACCTCTCTTCTGACTTACTGTTGAATATGTAGAGGTTTGGACTTGCAACTTTCCCTTTGCTGTTCCTTCCCTGTAGTTCAGTTTGCTCGTGTTGTACTTCTGGATCCTCTGTGTGCTGAAAACGTACTTTGGGGTGCTAAATACTTCCACGTTTGAGGCATGATGAGAATTGTGAAAAAAAAACCAATGTTTCTAACCTATGTAATGAATTCTGATATTTCTTTCACTGTCATCCCATTCACCTCTGCAGTCAGGGGAGGAGGAAGCTGGCACTGAACATGGGGCAATTAAATGAAGAGCATAGACCATTGGTTCTGTGAAGTTTTGGGCTCCTGGAAAGAGGCCAGAATGGCAGTATTTGACTGACTTGCAGCAGTGAGAACGGCATTGGGATCTGTGAAGTGTTCTTCTAGTCTGAAAAGCAAGCCTGCCAGCAAGATGCTTTGCATATTTGATTGCTGTGCTGGCTAATACCAAACATATCATCAAAGTTCACAAATGCTTTTTGCTGCTGCTGACTGCTCTGTCTTTACTCTTACTGGACATGCTGAGTCTCAGTAAAAAAGCAAGCATCCATTTGGGGGTCTAAAGTATGCTTGTGTGGTTCTTCCATCTTGTTTATTTTAGGCTGTATTGCAGACTTCACGAACAAAACCCTGTTCATCTGGCACTCAGTGCAGCTGGTTTAAATCAAGGTTACAGAATGGCAGTTTGTTAGGAATGCAAGGGCACCTGCCCTGGCTTTGCTGCCTTGGGTCTAAATGGGTCAGCAAGGGAAAAGCAAACTTAAAAACAAACACATAAACCCACCCCCAAAATTCCTTTCAAAAGAACTCATCTACAACAGTTCTCAAAGTCTCTTTATTCAGAGTAGTGTCAGGTGGTTGTCTTTCAGACAAGCACCAAGTCTTAACAATTACGTGCCATCAGGATTTGGCTTTGACTGGGAGGACCACGTGTCTCACTTGGTTGTGAACTGGGAAGTGTTTGGAGATGGTTGAGTGAGAAGTAATGCGACTCATGGTGTAAGCCTATATGGTGTCTGGAGTGGAAGGCTGTTGAGCTTGCCTCTGCATCAGAAGGTGTCGTGGAAGCTGTTCAAAATGTAGAGGAAAAGGCAGAGATGGCAAATTGTTCGTGTCCTGAGAGCAAGCTCAGATTTAGGTATACCAAGAAGCCATCTGTTTCTCCTTGACTGCTTTCTTAGCTGGAGGCTTCCTAGTCCTGATTTCTTATGATGAGGATATCACAGTGACGGGTAACCTGAGCAGAACTGAGCTCTTCTTCACAAGCTCTTCTGACATGAGCCTGAAGTTGAGGCTGCTGTTGGCATAGGGTTTTGGTTTTTTTCCCTTCCAGATGGGTGCCTTTGTCTGGTTTACAGACAAAGGCGAAGCTCAGGATAGATTAGAGGCTGAGTCCTGGCCTCTAATGATTGGCAGGCCTTAGGGACAATATGTGCTGCACAGCACTGCGTGGCACAGCAGCTAGTGTTCTGGAAGCAGTGAGTGCAGGAGTGCTTGGAGACCTGTGCTTCCTACTATAAAAAATAAAATACTAAATACCAAACCAGACTGGCCAGGTCAGGACCCCCCTCTGAACCTGCCTGCCCCGAGATGCACACCGACTTCTCACTGCCAAGTGCATACACACTTGGGATGGGGCAGGGGAGCTGCTGTGGAAGTAGTTGTTTGGAGAACATCGTTCTTCATGAAGGGGTGAAGGAGGATTTGCCATCAGTCCGTTCTGAAGGGGAGTGAGGAGGAACAAGCAGGCTGTTGGAGGAGCTGTTGCATGGTCACAGAGGAGCTGGTCACGTGCAGGCTGTGACATCCCTAGTTGCTGTGGAGATGTTACCGCTCCAACCTGGTGCTGCTGCTGGTGTTTAGGGATGCTGTGCCTCAGGGTTGAAGCATGAATGTGATGGAGGAGAGAATTGGAGAGAGTGAGGGTTCCTGTCCAGGCTAGGCACAACTTAGAGAAAATATGTGCCTTGACACTTTTCCTTTGATCCTTTCACCTCACTGACTGATGCCTGTAGCAGAGGTAGCTACTGCTGCAAGGATTTCCTCAGGTGTGTGCAGGAAGGCTGGATGCTGTCTTTGTTCTTGTAGCTGGCTGCAACACTGTCAGCTTGGAAGGGGGATGCTGGTGCAAATGAAGGCAGAAATGTGCAGACAAATCAGGAACCCTCTAGCTCTGGTCCTTCTCATCTGCTGGCTACTTTGTGCAGCTTCTGCTAGTCCCTGAGGGTTCAGTGGCAGATGGGAATGGCTCCTCACAGGCAGGGAGAGCATTCCTGTAGCATGCCTGGAATAGCTGAATCTGGTGTGTAGCAAGTGCTGCTGTCTGAGGTAGGGGCCAGCAAGGAGAGGACAGGTTGCATAAGGGAGGGGAGGACTGCTGAATTTGTTCCAGCTGTAAAGGTCTCCCCTCTTCATCCCCTACCCCTCTGATTTGTTTTTGTGTTCCTCCTTCCAGAGTCTTCTTTTTGTTTCATTTGTGTATATGCTTCTTTGCCAATCTGAAAGGCATTTGGTGGGAGCTGCTCTCCATGCTGGCTGTCTCAGATAAGTTTAGTGGGTTGTGCCTTTATTTTGTTGCTGGCTAGCTGAGAAATGAAGCTGTAGCTACAAAAATGGCTTGACCACCCCACATCCTAAAGGTTTCCTCTCTCTGACATGTGCTACTTTGACTGCTCTCATTAGGTGCTCAGATAGGAGACTGGCATTTCAGTGCCGTGTGGCTCTCTTCGTGAGGGAGGCTGTACTGCAGTGCAAGGGTGTTCTATGCCAGCTTGTTAGACCCATAGTTACCCCTGGACTTTGATCAGATGGATGTGACTATGCCTGGTCTGTCTCCATCCTTGGTTGTGGTGCCTCTGGTTACACCAGCTGCTACTAAATTAACACAATAAATATCAGATGTGTTTGTGTCATCTGTAATGTAGAAATTGTAATGCTGGTGGTCTGTCAAAGGAGCCTTAACCATGAATCAGCTTTTTGTTATTTGCTGACTTTAGTCTTTAAAGCTAATAAACCACCCTCCCAGTGCCTCAGAACTTTAAAAACAGTGATCCAACCTAATCCACCAGTACCACAGGCTCTTTCATTGATGCTCACTTTGGTATGAGGATGCTGTGCAGTCCTGGTGTTCTTGGTGCTGGCTTTGAAAGCAACAAGCCAAGAGAGGCGTATTTAACTAGACCTGTTCCTGTGCTTGACTTTTCAGACAGCATGGTGTGAAAACATAGATGATTTTGCCTAACTTCTTTGTACTCCATTGCCTGTCTGAGAAACAAAACTAATCTGTTTCATGGTTTGTTAGGTTTTGTTGGTGTTTTTTTTAGTGAGAAGCAAAATGTATAGCAATGTGTGCAAGAACTGAGATCCTGACTGAGGCCAATGGACCTGTGAAGAGAGCTGCTTCTGTTTTCGCTGAAACAACCCCTTAAGGGGACAGAAAGCTGATGGTTTTTGGTAGCACAGTTCAGAGCATGTACCTGGAGGTGAGCAGTCGGTGACAGATGGGCTGATTTCCTGCCAGTGTGACTTGGAATACATCGGGTCTCAGCCAGGTAGTCAGAGCATGATGTGACACAGCTGCCAGCTTGCACAGAAGTTTTACTTGGCTACCTGAAGAGTATGTGGAGGTGTGAAGATTTAGCTTTAACCTTTGCGGGTTTCACCAGCATTGCTGTGCCTCAGTAGTGCCCTTTCCTTTCTAGACTACTGAAATGCTACGAAATGAGAAGTGCCAATGGAATATGTAAACTCTTATGTTTAGTGAGCCAAAGTTATTTGGCTTGCAGGGATCCTGATCCTTTCCTGCCTTGGGTGAGTCCTCTAGAGCCAGCCATCAGTGCCTTGTCCCAGTGAAGGAAGACATCTCTTAGCATATTCCATGTTGGACTGGTGTATCTAAGTTCTTTAATCCTTGGTCATATTAACTGCATGCTGTTCCTCAAATAGCAAATGTGCCTGTGCAAAATTCTAGGGTCTTCTAAAAATGACACAGGTCTGCAAAATTTTGAAATCCCCACTGCTTTGGCATGCTCAGTTTGGAGGAGGAATATTTGTAATATATTTGAAGTGAGCAGGGTGATGTTTCAGCTGTAAAAGGATAGTGTCTGGCTCTGCATATCTGTCCTTGGGAGGTCCTGGGTAGAGCTTGTTGTGCAAAATAACTTGCAATCCTCTTCACCTGTCTGGACATGGCCTGCTTGCTACAGCACTTCTATGGATCTTAGTCTGTAGAATCTTAAAAGCCTAATTCTCTGTATTAAACCTGGGAGGATTACTTCAAGACCCTTGAGAACAAGAATTAAAACACTTGTTCTGCAATTGTTCCCTGGCTTCTTAAAGCTTTCGTGAATGGATCTGTATGTAGCCAGAATGGCTATCTGAAGGTTGCCATTTAACTTGTTGGCGAGTGTGAAGGAAGAAGAAGAAGGCAGAGATTAGTACAGGACTTTTGTGTTTCTTTGTGAGTCAGTTTGTTTCTGGTATGACAGAAACTGGGGGGCTTCACCTTTGCCTCCTCATTTAGTTTCTTCCTGCCTTGGAGTTTACCTGAGGATGGGACCATTTTGAGGGAATTAGCTTATAAGCTTTGGAAAGTGAAGAAGCACTCTTCCTTCAGCTTCTGTCATTGCTACCCTTGTGGGGAGGCCCTGCTCTGATGCTTCAGTGACATTAGAGGACAGCTTTTCTCCCTGAGCTATCTCTCCTAGGGCCAGCACAGAGGCCTGCCTTTATCATGTAAGTGCAGCAGAGTACATCTTTGTGTTCTGTTCTTTCTGGGCATATGTGAAGCAGGCATAAGGAACTGCTTGCACAGTTGGTTGGTTGTGTGCTGCATGCATTCATACCTTACTTAAGCAGCTGTCTCTGAAAAATCCCTCTCCTGCACAGACACCCTGTAGCTATGTGCAGAATGGCTCTGTCTGGATGTGTATGCAGGCAGGTTTCTCCCTTCACTTCTTTAAGTGTCTCACAAATTATTTTGGGACTGACTTAGGTGTGAAGTGTCCGCTTAGAGCAAAACACTCAAAGTTGATGTTGAAAGCACTGGGGTAGGAGCCTGCTAGCTGTCCTGAAATACTGATGTAATTTAGGTGAGGGAAAACTGTCCAGTGACAAAACAGAAATCAGTGCCTTCCTTATAGCCATCAGTTGACTGAGGTTTACAAACCTCAGAGGAGAGTGCTCCTGGCATGAAACATTTTCTCTAGGAACAATCTCTTCACAGCTTTTAACCTGGCCAAAAGGTATCTGTGTAGTGAGGTGTAGTCTTCCTGCCCCACCTCTTGTCTTGCACCTGGAGTCCCCTCTAGCTGTGGATGCATCTGTTATTATCTATTATTATTCTAAACTTCTGAGGGGCTTAATTAAAACACAGTTTTTTTAATTTTTAATTTTTCCTTCCTGTTGATGTGACTGTCTCTGCGTGAGCAAGGTCTCAGTGCAATTACTGTGCTCCCTGTGGAGACAGAGACATTTAATTCGGTGAGGCAGACTCTTTCTTTGAGGGGGTTTATTTTCCTGATCTTCCTACTCAGGGACGCAAGAGCACAACATCCAATGAGTAAAGAGTGCAGCACCTTATTTGGTTGTTCTGGGCATGTTTTCTGGATCTTGGTTACCAAAGTGCTATCTTCTTTGCAGATAATTGTCTCTTTCGACAAAGAGCTTGTGATGAAGCTATTTACCACAACTTGCATTAGCAGGACGAGTTGAAACCATTGGGTGAAGTCCATGTTTCCTCTTTAAAACTGTTCTTGCAGCAGTGATGTAAAAAGATGAAGAGTTTTATTCTTGTAGAATGCATTAAGCTGTCTCATGATTTGTTAACCTGAGAATGGGGTCAGGCCAGTACCTTGTGCCTCCTCACCATAGGAAGGGGTATGTGTGACTGGAGGGGACACAAGTTCCGCAGTAGGCACTGCCTGCTGCTGTGTGGGACCCAGCTGTGCCCCTGGCAGGGAGATCTACTATGAACCTTCAGAACGGGTAGAAATCGTGGCTCTCAGATTTCTGTTGCCCTTATTAAACACTGCTTCCTCTAACTTAGCACTTCTGCTAGCTTAAGTCCCCATGTGCAGCCATGGGTCACTGCTGAAACAAACACGCAAAGAAAGGGTTTGTCTGCACTTCCTTGTATTGCAGTCCCGGGCTTTTTTTAGACTGCTTAAAATACTTCAGGCTCTTTCAGCTCCAGACTTGGGGCTTCCTCAGTTTCCCTTGTCTATGTGTGTGCTAAGGTTATTTTACCTGTGTTCATGGAGATCCTGCATATAAGTATTAGATACTTCCAAATGTAGCCATGTTCTCTTTTCAGATCTTTCCAGATCCTCCTGTGTCTGTCCTATTTTTCTTACCAGTGTTTAATCTTAACAGGCTTATGGATAGAAATATTTTGTGAGACAAGGCCCCTTCCTGATCCCTGAGAATTGATGGAAGTACAGCAAAACCTAGGCAATAGGTAAATGTATGGAAGGAGGTGCTGCTGTTATCAGAGGCAGTTATGGCAGACAAATCCTTGCTGTACCATCTTGCTGTGGGTTTGAGCAGTTCAGGATCCTTGTGCTGGCAGCAGGGGCACCACCCTGGCTCTGGATGCAGTGACACGCTTAGAAGATGCCTTATCATGATTATTTGAGTAAGGTATGGCCCCGTTCTGCCACATATCCTGAAGATTGTTTTGATTTGTAAGCTACAAACTTAGACTGAAGACCCAGAACAGTAAGTGTGCTGAGGGTAAGAGTGATTTGGTGGGGTTTAAACTCTGACTTTTATTCCCTTTCCCCACCCCCAATGGAGAATATAAACATTCATTGTTTTGCGTGTGAAGTGCCGTTTAGTACCAGCAGCCGAGCAATGTGGAATAAAGAAAGCAGATGCGTCCCATGTCTTTCTTTAACTGCTTTTGTTTTTCTGATCACTGTAAAGAAGGCTTTTAATTTTTTTATTTTTTATTTTTTCCAAGCAGCAAGTGCTCCACAGGCCTTGATCAAAGCTCATAAATGATGAATTGAAGGAATGCCTGGCAGAGAACAGAACGCCCTCCTTGTGCTTGGCTGTGTGTGCTGAGAATACCATTGTTTCTTCCCGTACCTTTTTCATGCTCAAGCTCAGGGCTGGAGAGAAAAGGCCACTGTTGCTGGCCTGTCTGCAAGACAATGCCAGTGTGTTGTCCTACCTCTGCTCTCAGCACCTGACCAGCCAAGCAGTGTGGGTTTTGGCAAGCCAAGCGCAATTGTCTTCTAGCCACAGTGTTACAAAGAAAACAAATGGCATCACAGCCTCTTTCCTCTAGATCCTGGCCTGGCTGCTTCATGGCAGCAGCCACATGCGTCTGTGCTTGCTGTTTTGTTCAGGATGCAGAGGAAAAAGCTGTCAGCTTCTCCTGTGTTCCAGATGGAGGGGATGCAGCTTCACTTGATTTCCAGTTCACAGGGACATGTTTGCAGTTGAACTCACTGGCCCATGCTCTGTTGCTTCTGCAGGTGCCTGCTTTGCTCAGGGGAGGCTGTGGCTGTGGGTGAAATCATGCCTGGCTGCCCAGACTGTCCTGCCTGCTTCTGCTGACCCTCCTCTGGCACCCAGCACCCCCAGGCTGTGCTCTGTAGCACGTTTCTCTCTGACACCGTGCACAGCTGCTGGTGGTGTGACAGAGAGAACGGAGGCCCAGGCACACCCAGGTTTTCCAGCTTCCTTGTAATTTCTGTAGCATCTCTGGCTGCATATCTCCTGATGCAAAACTCTGCAACGGAGAGAGCCTTTGGATGGATCTCTTGGTTATTTCAGGGGCTGATGGCAAGAACCAGTGCTTTGCAAGTGAGCAGGGGGAGTAGATAGCATGGGCTGGGGTGGAGGAGAGACTGGCAGGGGTAGGCTTGGAGAGTTGCTTGTATGAAGACCGTAAGAGCTGACCTACTATTCGCTGTTCCTAGCCCTGTGTGAGAGGGTACAGTTTGGGCAGAGCCACTGATGTTTCTGGATGAGGCAGGTGGCATTTGCTTCAACATCTGCCGCTGCTCCTGTCGGGAAGACTCTTTAGCTGTGTGTCTCCTGCGGTTTTTCACCCAGACTGATTGTGACTACCTTCAGGCATTGCAACAAAGCAACATTTCATCTTCCCTCTGTGATGGAGAGGGTGGTGGATGTGCAAGTCACCCTTGCTGTGGTGACTTGTTGGGTTCCTGGCACCAGTGTAGGGTCCTGTAGTTTAAGTATAAGCTTCAGTCAGTGGCACTTGTGCTGCTGCTGCCTGGGCATATACCAAAATCCACTGTTGGCTCCTCTTCCCATCTACTGTGGGCCCCTTCATGAACAGCCCTGATGTTACACTTCATCCGGGAGAAAGCTCTGCAGTGCCTTTCCAAGAAGCCATACTGAGGTGTGCCAACATCCTATGGCAGAGGCCGAAGATGCCCATGCCATGGGATGGGGACCTGACACAAAGGCAGTGCTGGCTCCTGGCCAGTGTGACAGATGATGTCTAGTCACTAGAGCCAAGCTGGCAACTTCCTCTGGCCTCTGCTTGCTTCAAGCTGAGCTGTTTTTGCTTCAGGGTTATCTTCCCTTAAGTTTGTTTCTAGGCATGCCTTCTTAATTACACCAGCTGGTGGCAGCTTCTGTGGGATTGTGACAGTACCATGGTCCCATTGCCTCAGAGCCTTAACTTAGCTGTGCCTAATCCAAACTTTGTGTCCTCCCAAGCTCCCTGCGCTGGAAGGCAGAAGTGCAAACAGCTTTAACCAGAACAATGTAGCATTGCCAGGGTAAAGAATGTGATTTACTTGCATATGTGTGGCATGTGAACCTGAGGGCCAGAGGCCACTGCTTGGGTTCTTTCCCTCTTTTTTTTTCTTTTCTTCTTTTCCTTTCCTATTAGGGATGCCTGAGCCACTTGCTAGCACTTTTGTCTGGGGGTGAGGAGGAGAATGTGTGGGTTGACAAGAGGAGGTAGGAATGAGATCTTTGAGAGCCAGGAGCCTGAAACTGAAAAAGCCAACAACCTAGGAAAGCTTTGTAGATAAGTTTAAAATTAGACTGACCCAGTGCTTTTATATATATTCCCAGAATTTAATTCCTGTGACCCTAAAGCTTTTGGTCTGACTCAGAGCAAGAGTTGCCAGCTGTGGTTGATGGAAGTCTGTGCTGTGACCGTGAGGTGCTCTCATGTGGCTGTGGGTTGTATCAGAGAGGCGTACTTCCTGTCCACCTCCTTGTGTTTGTGAAAGGTTGGAGGAATTCAGCCTGAAAAGCCAGGGAAGACCTCACATATTTCTGCTTTATGTCTCTATCAGTGTGTGGCTTGTGTCCAGGGCCTGTTCACCCTCAAACTGGGATACTGCTGTGTGTAAAAGCTGTTCGGAGTTTTTCCTTTTCCAGGCATGATTGTAACTGTTTCTCTTCTGTTCCTGTTTGCAGGTTGTGCAGCTTGACATTAAAGAAACTGGTAGTCTTAAAGGAATTGGATAAGGAGCTTATTTCTGGGGTCATTGCTGTCAAAATGCAGGTAATTGCTGCTCAGTTCTAAGAATTAAATGTGTGTGGCTAAAAGTACTGGCAGATGCCTAAACTGAGCTTCACCTTTGTGTGAGGGTCCACTGCAGCTCCAGGCTTCTTCCCAAGTACATCAGGGCATTCTGGTTGTGTGGAGAGTCTCTTCTCATCCGTACTCCCATATTCATACTGTATTTCACTGCTGTAAGCAAAGAGTATTGTTTGCTGAGGGCTCAGCATGAGCTTATCTGTATGTAAAAATGCTCTTTACAGATCATATGCTGTCACCTCTTCTTCCTGAGCTGTCACTAAATTCCAAGCCTGGCTCTCTGCTTAACATGCTTCAGCTCACTTTAGGGCTGGACATCTTGAGAACTTGGTCCTGGTTTGAGGGTCCTGAAGTGTGGGCCTTTCTCTACTGATGGGCAGCTCTGCTATCGAGTCCAAGTCATTTTGTAGCCAGGTGCTTGTCAGTGAACTCATAGGATGCCTGTACATTTTAATTTGCTTCTGTAAAATGCAGCTGTCATCCTAGGTAAATAACCCACTTTACAGCATACATTTGTGCCATTTAATTAGGTGCCTACATGTAGGTCACATTGCCTGGAGGCAGGCTAGGAAGGAAGGGGACTCAGTTCCACAGCTGGCGTCACAACATCAGTTCAGCTCACATGCCCCCAACACTGCAAATGCTGGAGTACTTAATGAGTAAAAGCCTAGCAGACCTCTAAGTAGAAAAATACCGTTAATGACATGAAAAGCAGCTGCTTTTCAAATAAAACCCCCAAGAAGATCCCTGCAGAAAGCTGGTTGTGTCAAAGCACACAAAATCTAGGTGCTTGGAAGGTGAAATCATGAAGGGTCTATGGTGCAAGAACATGCAGCTGAGGGTTTAACTGGCATTTCTCATCTCCTTGAGCGGTCCAGCTGGGGTAAAAATGTGTCCCTCTGTTGGAGGAGCTTTACACACCCACAGCAGGGAGCAGAAAGGCAGGGAATTGTTTCACGCACCTGGATTCATGGGAATCCTAGAAGCAGCACAGCTGTGGGTTTCTAGGCTGTCAGATATTGCTTATCGGGGCTGAAAGCTTTCCTTATGGTTGTACTCTGAGATGCTGGATGCGTCACTGTAAGGGCCTGAGGCTTGTCAATGAATGATCTACATCCAGAGCATGTCAGATTTCGGTTGGAAAATTCAGTAGCTTTTACTAGAGCAAACCCTTTTCCTGTCCAGGTTACTGATGACTGCTTACACTTCTTATGGGTGAAAGCTTGTCCTCAACTTGCAAGTCCATAGGGAGTTTTAACACATGGGACTTTGTCTGTTTTGGGTACATGTTATGATCTGCCTTGCTACAGTAATTCAGATGCTGGTACCTTTGCAGTTCTGCAGTCCTCTCTATACCAGGTCATATCTTTGAAGAACTGGAAGGCAGGACTTGCCCTCTTTGGGGTATTCATCTGCCAAGTCCCAGGCTGCAGCTCACATCCTTATTTTGCTCTTCCTGTGTCTGTCCAGTTGACTTGGAGGTAACAGTGGCTGGAATGACCACTGTCCTAGAGAGTGCCTCACCTTGGGTGTCCCTTGTGCACCCATATTTCTTTGTAATGTGCTATTTAATGGTGGGTAAGCAGCACTGCAGCTATCTCGGATACAGGCAGATTTGAAGCCCTGTTAATGAAAGTCCTTTTGTAGCTTGCAGGTTATGATGATAATGCTGACAAGCTCTTTCAGGGACACTTAATTTGGCAGCACTCAGGTTTCTGACATGGCTATTGTTTGAGCCTGGTGATACTGGATCATCAAATATATATATGATCTCTGTCAGATGACTCACTGCCTTTGTATGGGGAATTGCAAGAGAGGTGTCAGACACCAGAGTCCTTCCAGAGGGGGTGACTGAATACAGACCTAATGAGAACATCTTACCTGCATTTCCCATGTCTCCTTGCAGCCTCCTGAACAGTGATGTTCAAAGAACTGTCAACTGTTGCCAGTTTTCCTGAGCTGTTGCTCTATTTATCTGCTGCAGTCTTTTAAAAGCAGCTATATTTGGTATTTCATTAGATTTCAAGTTGCATAACAAGTAAAGCAAGATTGCTGCTATGAGGAGCTTTGCACCAATGGAACAGATGTTGCTGTTGCTAGTGGCTAGGCTAGCTGTGCTTTACTGCACACGTGCTGCTCTGCCTGAGGGGGGCCCTTCAGTTTCTTTCTCTGCTCTGCTATCTGTCTTCTGATCCACTGGAGCTTGGGCACCTCGCCTATTCCACAGAGAAGCTGGTGCTGTGTTGTACAGCAGCTGAGACACTGCTGCAAATCCCAGTGCTCGCTCTGGCTGCCTGAGCGACGCCTTTGGGGACGAAGGGATTTAAGTAAGTCTCTGCTTCTCTCTCATCTCAGGATGCTGTTTGAGGCTGATATGGGCAGACCAGATTTTCCTTTGGAGGTAGCTGGGGAAGTGTTTACCCTTTTATTCTTTGGTTTCCCAGATGCTGCTTTTTTTGAGAGCTACAGTTCTGTTTTTCTGGGATCAGCCTATCTGGACAAAGCCAGATCTGCAGCCTCAGCAGAACATTGAGCCAGGGACCTCTGAAACTTGCCACTGTGTTAGAACAGTGCAGAAGAATTTGCTAGGCAGCAGTTTGTCTTGCTTTCCTGCTAGTTTTCCCTGAAACATTCCCTGAAATGAAATGCTCACATGTGAAGTTGCCCAGTAATTCAGTTAGTATACAGCAGCCCAAACACTGTATTGATTTGTAGTTGCCCTATAATATGATCAGGTCTCCAGATTCCGCTCTTTAGTGGATTTTTTTCTTTTATAACCTCTAATTCAGTTGTTTAAACTGGTAAAAATTTCCACTTTCCCTAGGGGGAGGGGTGTGTGCACAAAAAGAATTGAACAGTCTGTCATGGTTAGCGCCAGAGATTTAAGCATGATGCTGGAGCCTCCAAACCCAGGAGGAGATGAACCTTGTACCTATTGGCTGAAGTAAAATTATGGGACTTGAACCTGAGGGGTAGGGGTTGACTCACAGCTTTTGAATGCTGGGGTTTGGCAGAACAAAAGCTGCTTTGTTGCAGTTGGGGACAGTAAATATGCCCAAATCTTTGGTAGGCAAATATCTCCCTTTCATCTCATTAATATTTCACAGAAGTGCAAGGTCAGACCCATCTGTTCACTTGCTCTGTGGTAGTCCCTGACAGCGTTTCCTGGTTTTCAGTAACTAGGGCTGGGGTGGGATGTAAGGGCTGGCTTCTGAGGAATTCACCCAATGGACTCTTGTTTCTGTACAGGGCTCCAAGCGCATCCTGCGGTCTCACGAGATTGTATTGCCCCCGAGTGGACATGTGGAGACGGAGCTTGCGCTGACCTTCTCACTGCAGGTGAGGTGGGATGTGGCTTTGGGGCAGATGTGCTTGCTGGACTTGCTGCTTTGCAGTGAGCAGAAGTGCATTGTGGATCTGAGGTGAAGATCCTTCTAGTGCTGCTGAGATGCTTGTTCTTAAGGCAGTTGCAGCCATTTCTGAAGAACTCTATGAACTCTTTTGGCTTGTCTGGGCAGCCAGCTGTGGAGAACTGGAGCACAAATAGGCCAGGTGACTCTAGGATCTGGGAACAGGGAAGCCCAGTAGGAAAACTGCTGTATAGACCCTTAGAATTGTTCTTGGTGCCAGCCCTGCATTGTGGAATGAGATCTCTAATGCTGAGTTGTTGAGGGGGAACAGACAAGTTAGACACTAGCTGCAATTTGCATGTCCTGAGTGCAGCAACACAAATTTATCTGAATTGCCTCTCAGCATTGAGAGCCTGGAGCAGGGTGCTGGTTCGCAGTATTAGGGGGCCTTCCTTGTTGTGCATCCTGTGTTTGGAGCCCAGGAACATGAGGACTTTGCAGTCTGTTCTCTTCATGTTACAGCTGTAGCAGGAACTGGAGCAGAGCAGGATGGCTCTTTTTTACCTCGACTTCCCTATGAATAGGCACTGGAGGGTGACAGCCATGGGAGGTGGCATGGTGTATCAGGCTGATGGAAAGCAGTAATAGGAATGGGACAGGTGAACCTGTGTGATGTACTCTAGGTTACCCTGCTCTTGCAGGGGGGTTGGACTAGATGATCTTTTGAGGTCCCT
>JAOSLQ010006499.1:0-10081 GCA_025629905.1 Lorius lory | reverse complement strand
TTGGAGCAAGCTGCTCCAGTGGAAGGGGTCCCTGCCTGTGGCAGGGGTTGGAGCTGGAGGAGCTTTAAGGCCCCTTCAACCCAAACCAGGCTGGGATTTTACAATTCTAAGATGCTGGCTGTAACCTAAGCTGAGAACCGGTATCGCAGGGCTCGCGAAAGGTCAAACATCTTCCATTTGCCAGCAAAAAATCTGTGGCATGTACAAAAAAAGCACAGCTGGAAGTTGTCTGTTATATTGGACAAGGGGCCTCAGGATGATTTTGAGCAATACCTTTATCTCATAATGAAACCTCTAAAAGATGCTGTTGTCATGTACATCCAGGGAAAAAGGGCAGCAGCCATTTCTGCACTGTGCACTGAGTATTGCACAGTGAACGCACAAAGTGTATCTGCTATACCTTGTAAATACCCTGGAGTAGCTTGCAGGTAACCTAGAACACTACACAATGGTTTTCGTGACGGTCCATTGTCTGAACAACTTCATGTAAAACCTCTATTTGCTTCTCTCCCCAGGAATACATTGTAATGGGACATTTGATCAATTTGTCTGTTGGCCTTACTCACCCCCAGGAAATGTCTCTGTGCCTTGTCCTTCGTATTTGCCGTGGCTGGAAAATGGTAACGTGAAAGGGGTAACTTCTCTTCAAGTTTATGCCAGGAATCCAGCTGAAGGACAAACGGTGCTTGTGTTTCTTGTCCCAGTGTCCTTTGAGGTGTCCAAGGGCTTTCTTGTCTCACCTCTTTTCCACCTCTTTTCTGAATTGAGGCACAAAATTGTGGTTGATATTTAATTATGTACTCTTTTTCCTCCATCTCTGTTTGTTACAGCTCCATATTGTCTGCTCTAAAGCAACATTTCCAAGATTATGGAACAGTACTGCCTGGGGGATCAGCTTTTTAGGTTTAGCTTCTGGGGTCCCCACTGACTCCAAACATGAAACTCTCTCCCAGAAAACTGGAATACCCAAGCAAAGCAGCAGCCCAGGCAGTCAGCCTGCCAGCAGGACAAAGCTGCACCACCAGGAAGTGGTGTGGTGATAAAACAAGCTTTCCAAGCACCCTGTTCCTGGGGGGAGAGGAGCAGGAAGGCTCTCAGGAAGGGAAAACAAGCAACATCTGTAGGAGCAAAACAGTCTAAAAATCAAAGAACATTCCCTTTATTATAAAGAAATGAAAGAACATTCCTTACCTCTGAAGCTAAGCATTTCTGAATACTGCTGCAACCTTTCTGTGGTTTTCTTAACTGCATTTCTGATATCACTTGTGTCTGTGTCCTTTAGTTTATGGGAGACTACTACAGGCTGCTTATCCTAGCTTTCACTAGCCAGTCCAAGCATGACTGGTTTTGTAGTATCTTATTTGTCCTCATTTTTGCTGTTAAACAGAAAGAGACCCAGCTTCTACCTAACCTCCCAAGCAACTGCTTCTGTCAACCACTTAGAACAAATTCAGCTCTCCATAATAAAATGAAAGCAACTTCCTTCCCTCTATGTAACAGAGGCTTTTTGCTTGTCATTTCTGGCTACATTTCTACAAAATGAACATGTAAGACATTGCACCAAGTTAGAAAGCTTATAATTGTGTTCATAATGGGGAACAAAACTGGGCTGTTGTGTTACCACATCATCTAGCATTATCATCCATGCTACAGCACCTTAGGAGAAAAGGCACTAGAGACAGCCCAGCTGTCTGTCCTAGAGGCTTTGAGGGACTGTGGTCCCCATTTCTATCACTAGTCACATTTCTAGCCTCCACACAGAACTCCTGCTCCATCATAGCAAACTATGCAAAGCAGTTCCCTCAGGTCCAGTTACCCTGAGCCAAGTAAAACATTTTAGGTGCTACTACAGCCTTTAAACACTTTCTAATTAAGAAATGAACGAAAAAGCTCAGCTCTGATGAGAAACAAAAGGCAGATGTTGAGGAAACATCAAACCATCAACCAGGGTCCCCACCCCATTCTTCTGATGGTATGGGAAAGCTCTTAATTAGTATAAATGAGTGCAATGCAGTGAAAACCAAAAAAGCCTCACACCACCTGCTGATCAGGCCACAAAGCACATCAATGAAATACCAGGAACAGGTGTCTTAGAGAAAGAAAAATCATTCCCTAATCAAACCACAGTTTTCCTCCTACAATTTGGACTGCAGAGCTCAGGCAATGCGCTACCCACACCTGATGGAACTTAGGAGCTTAATGAGGGAATCAAGTGAGGCTTTTCTTTTGGATGCAGTAATTATGCATTTTTTATAAACAGCAGGTACATTGTGGGAACTTGTTTCTGCTTGATTATATTCCTACTTTGTCCTATGTAAATATGGAAAAATGCGTTGCAAAGGTAAAAGAAAAGTGGTTTTTATTGTTTTTTTTTTTTTGGGGGGGAGGTGATGTTTATTGCTGTGGTGTAAGAGAGAAAACTTTAAAAAGTGTATGAAAGTGAAGTCTTTATTTTGACCTTTCAGGCTGAGCCTCTGTTTACTTTCAGGAAGTGTAGGAAGCGCATACAGAGTCTGCTTGGATGGAGGCACTTGGCAAACAAAGGAAAACTCCACAGACATTTGGCGTGATAGTTCAGAATGTTCTGAGAAAAATCATTTCCAAACCAAAGTAAGTATGTTTTATTTGATGGTTTAATTTCAATCTTCTCAATCCCTTCTTGATTAACTGATAAAACGTTTCCACTGAATACCTGCGAAAGATGCTCAGATTGCATTTAGATAACCCAATGGAACCCTGTTATTTTATTTAGAAGAAGCAGATGAGGAAAGATTAAGGAGGGGGATTTCTGCTTTAGATTTCACAGTGAATTTTCTCTTGAGAGACCAGTATCCAAATGTGCTGAATTTCTCTTAATAAAACTAGGAAAGGTGCTACTTGACAAACAAATAATTTACATTCAAAACATCACAGCATCAGCCTCACATTGCTGTGGTTTGCTAAGGCCAGACAACTGCATTCCCTGCAGCTTCCAAAGTACTTCATTGGGTGAACACTATTGCTATTTATCACTTCATTAAGTAACATTATTTTCTTAAGTATTTTGCTAATGCTATTAGTTCAGGGCCTTCATGTACTACTAAGGTTTTACTAAACTCTTTATATAGTGAGTACATGAACTTCCAGGCTTGCAGTTTATTTATACAAGTCCAATAAATATTCCCAAGTACTGAGAGTTTTCCATGGTTTGTTGACCATTCTGGATTGTGAATTTGTGGGTACGAGACACATTAATTCATCTTGTGTGGCAGCAGACAATTAAGCTGAAAGCTTTAACCAGCTTTCCTGCCAACACTACATGTGGTCTTGTACCTGTTTGTTATATTTAGGGTAAAGCCCCAGGATCTTAGAAATAAATCGGAGCTGGTATGTGCACACATGGGAGGAATCGTCTTGAATTCACTTGCTTTGGTGTTGCAGAATTGTCACAGCCAAGATGATAACTCAAGCTTTTTATTAGGTTGATGCCTATTTGAACGATTTTATGGAGCAGTGACTAATGGCTGTGCTATGGGAATCTCCTGCACCCATACTGCTCTCCCTGGGTGCTTTCACTCTCTCTGAGAGTTTCTCCCAGTAGACACAGCTCATCCTTGCTATGCACGTAGTACTCGTAGCATCAGGTAGCACCTGATTACAGTACTTGTAGTACAGGTAGTACTTGATTACAGACAGCTACTGGCAGGAAGACAGAGTTAAAATCCCTGGCACCGAGCAGTGAGACAATTCACAGAGAAAACAGCAGAATCACTGAGGAAAAGACAAGGGTCCCAAGAGAATCTTTGCAGGCCAGGTATGGATTAAGAAAGTCACATATCCTGTATCTCTACATCCCCTATGCAGAGAAGCTTTTCTTGACCTAGAAAAGCAATACGGAGAGATAAGAGGTAAACATAAGCAGCTAAATGGAAAAACTTAGCAAGAAGAAATGTTAAATAAAACCAAGTGGAAAGTAAGTGCCCCCTTTCCTCCTTGGAGTTCTTAATTTGTCATTCAAAGCCATTCTGGACAACTATTAATTTAACAATTAAGATTTATTTTTTTCTTTGAACTCATGACAAAAGCCAGGCTATTTCAATGACTCTAGACAGAGCTGCCTCAAAATCGTACAGCTGCTCTGTAAGTGTGCCCCTAGGTTACACACTTGTGTGTAAAAGTTGAAGTGAGTTGGCCTCTGCAATTATTGAACCATCAGGATCCATTTAGTGCAGGTAGTCATGGCAATGATTAGCTGTAATCAGAGGATGAGTGGTGTTTGTGCAGGAGCAATCTGGAAGTGAGAGCATGAGTGCCTTAGCATTTAAAAGGAAACTAAGGCTGCCTGCAAGTGTCTCTGTCCTGCAGTTATTTCACAAGGCAGTGCAGGCAGCAGAAACCTGCCCTGGCTACCTTGCAACACAAAGAAGTTGGACTCAAGTTGCTGAGTGGTGTTCATGATCTGCCCACCTGCCTGCATAACACATTCTTCTCCTTTACTCCTAGGAAGAAGAACATAAATTACTTACCACATTACAGCTGTTGTACACTATAGGATATTATTTTTCCCTCATCTCGCTTGTATTGGCTCTCCTTATACTTTCTTTACTCAGGTTAGTACAAATTTACCTGTATTTTAAAAGTACAGACCCCAGTATGCACATTCCTTTTTTTCATGTAATTGAATTTATTGCATAACTGCCTATGGAAATAACTTGTATTTTCCTCATTAGCGTTATAAAAGCAGTTCTTAAGCAAAATCCATTGATGGCAACAATATGAATACAACTGTTATTTCTGCAACTTAAATAATTTCAGAGGATTTGTACTTCATCTTTTCTCCCACAGAAAACTCCACTGCACAAGAAACTACATCCATATGAATTTATTTGCATCTTTTATCTTACGTGCCACGGCAGTTCTTATAAAAGACACTGTATACTACAATATTTACTCCAAAAGACCAAATGATGAAACTGGATGGATATTATACCTCAGTCCAGAGGTAATTTAGTAGTTCGTTGCTAATAGTAAATGTGCACTGCTAGTGGCCATAACAGTTAGTTTTGGGGGCTTGCTATATGGGAGCAAGCTTTGAATGGTGAAATTTCCCTGATGCAACCTAGGGTAATCAAGAAAAAAATCTGATTTGATAAATTGTAATGGATTGATTTGATATGAATCCTTGTATAATAATAACAAATTACTGGTTATAAATTTGTTATTAATACTGATAGTTAGAAGCACATAACTAAGCAAAACTACTTACCCTGGTATTTTATAGGAAGAAATCTATACATTTCTTTCGCACATAGACACCAATGTATTTATTCACTTTTGGTATGCATAGCACAAAGCAAGGTGCACAGTGCAATGCACACAAATCTTGCTTTTAAGACAGTGTTATCAAACAACGTGTTTGCTGTGGAAGATCACTGAGTGACAAAAATAGTTTAAAGGCTTTTCTGGACTAGGAAAACATTCTAATTTCTTACACTTATTTACAGAATGGAATAACAGCATCTCTCATTTGCACTATGATTTATTCTCAAGAAGGATAAATCATAATTGTGTGATATTGTTTTAATATGGTTTGCTCATGTCAAGAGAAAATTACCTGCAAGATGCTAATGGGGGTTATTAATTTAATAGCTCATTAGTATAAATTCTGATATAAAGATCATGTCAAAGAACACATCCCCCAGCCTACATGGCCACTCTCTTTTCCTACTTAACACCTCTACTCAAACTCTGATAATGTAGAAAGAAGCCTTTAAACTGTTGCACTCCAGCCTCTCCCAAGCAGCAAGGGTAGGCTTGAGATACCTGATCAAACCACAGATGTAGCACAACCGTTGATAGCTTTAAAGTGGTTGCTAAAGTAACAAAAGAAACCCAGGAGTTGTCAGAGCTTTTATATATTAACAATGATTCCTGGTCTCTCGTTTCCACAGATTATAATAATTTGCAGGACTGCCCAGTTTTTCATGCATTACTTTGTTGGGGCAAATTATTTTTGGCTATTAGTAGAAGGAATTTATCTGCATACGTTATTGATAACTGTAGTACTCTCTGAAAGGCGACTGCTACAGACCTATATCGTGATAGGGTGGGGTAAGTACATGACAATTTCCAAGTTCTTGTTTCTGTGGTACTGGTTTGAGTCAGTGGCAGATAGTTTTTAATGAAGAAAGAAAAGAACTTAATTTCTCTGTTGCCTCTTACATTCCTCTTTAAAGATCCCTTCTGCTGTATTAATATGCCTGTACTAGCGTACAAGCTGCTGACACACCAAGACCACTGTCTTTCACCCTGGTTAGTGTTATCTCATTGATTTCTCTTCTCACCTCTCTATATCCAGTTGTTGCTTAGATCACCAGCTTCTTGGAATAGAGACCAATAATTTGATTCCTTGTTCAAACTGCAGCAGGACAAGTCTGTTAAGAAACTTGCTCACTACTGTGAAAGTATAAATAATGATCATCTCCCTCCTGGTCCCCTTCCAGGCAAGCACCTGCCTTTCATAGCTTTCATGCCTTGTGCTTGTGATTGAAGCTTGTGCCTGTGTATTTATAGACTGGAATAGTGCAGTGATCCTTTATTTCTTGGAGGGGTTCAGTCTGCAGTCTTATGATCTCCTGGGAGGGGGAGAGTGGGCAGCAACAGGGACCATGGATTATCTTTATGGGGTCCAGGAAAGGTAAGCCAGGATAACAAGTCTTTGTTAGTTCTTTTCATTAACTAGAGACACTTTCATGCCTCCACTGAAAACTCTTTAAGGTTCAACAAATAAAAACGTTAACACTTGGTGCCTTAGGTGAGACCTCGAGTGCAAATTGTTTTGGATTCTCAGGGTCAGGAATTTAGATTTGGGCAGGCCAGCAGTGTGTGTGTGTGTATATATATATATGTTTCTATATATACATACGTATATTTCAGCCTGAAAATGCAAGTTTCAACAATACATTGAAATCTCTCTTTTTTTTTTTTTTTTTTTTTTTTAATTTGGTCTACAAATGGAGAAAGCCAGAATCAGGTTGATTTTTATGTGGTTCTAAGTAGAAGACTGAAAGCATATGTCTTTGCAGACATAGTACTGTAACATACCTGTGTTTTGTATGAACCATTCTGAAAGCTTGGCTGTAACTGACTCCTTTCCTTTTCAGTTGTTCCTATCCTATTTGTGGGCCCTTGGGGAATAAGTAGGTCAAAACTGGAGAACACAGGGTAGGTTACTAAATAAAATGTGCCTTAAAATATTTGCTTTCTCTGTGCTTCAGTTTTCTGGAAGCCCCTGACAGTAATGGACACAAGTATGGACTAGTAGATTACATTAAGATTATACAGAACCTATTAATAGTTGTCACATTTTCTAGGTTAACTTTAGTATTTTATATAAGAATACTTCTAGGAACTCTCAGATTTACTTATACATAAGTCAGGAAGTAGAATGAACACTCACTGTACCTGAAATGAAAGCTGTGGCATCCAGTATTCATCCACTTACACGAAGGAAATTGTCAGCACAAATGTAACCTTCATGGAGAGCATCCTGTGAGTAAGAAAAGGAGACCAGTGCTTTCCTTGGAGACCATCCACACTTCGAAATTAATTAGTATTCATTCCCATTTGGAAATAAAAAATCGTTGTGGAGGATAATGTCAAAACCTGTTATCTACTAAAAACTGATATGTGTTCAGTATGAATGAATAATGAATAATAACTGAGTAACTTGCACTAGAAAGCATCATTTTTCCAGTCTTCTGGTCTTCAATGACACTGTTAATGGCATCACATAAACTTTGGGATTTATGTACGATTTCTTTTGTTCCCCTTTTTTTATTAGTGGTTCTTAGTGAGTCATGTTTTGGAACATCAATGCAGTTATTAAGCAACAACATCAGGAACCAAATCACGATTACAGTCTCATAATGTTAGATGCTATATAAACTATAAATGACAAGCTGAGATCCTAACAGAGTTTCAGGTTAATTACCAAAAAGGAATATGTGCACATGACAAATCAGGTTAGAGCAGGAGGAAAGGAGGCAGCTTCAAGGAAACTGTGCATATTTTTTAGCAGGTCAAGAACCATGACCGTAATTCATAGTCTACTCGTTTCCGATTTTAGATAGATAAATTTCAGTAGGATGAATTCCATTATGAAAGCTTGCTGCCATGTACAGTTCTCGTGTGGACTCCTAGACTATAAGTTTGCCAGATAGCTCTGAAGTTTGCAGCCTAAGGAAACCTCTCTCAACATCCTGGTGGGAAGATCTTCAGAATAAATCCAATTACAGTTGTTGGTGAAACTTCCCAGTTTTATGTCATTTTTCCTGGATGCCACCTGCAAAAGTTGAACTTTTTAAACTTCCTTTTAAAACATATACTTAGGCTATCTAAGCTTTCTATGGAAATGATGTGGTTATACTTTAAATTATTTTTCAGCTGCTGGGGAACAAATGAACACATGGGAATCTGGTGGATTATCCGAGGACCAATGCTGTTTTCCATTGCAGTAAGAATTATTTAATCTGTTTCTAATATCATGCTTAAGTGTGGTTGTCCTTTGTGACCCTTTCTTCAAGTATAATCCAATTCCTGGATTAGGAAAGATGAGACAGAAAAAATGCAGTAAATGAATTACTGTGGGCAGATGGGCTTAGCTTCCTTTCTGTCTATCTGCAAACAAAAAATTTCACTGTCAGCCTCTCAGGACACTGTTTATCTGTGCAGTGAATTCTGCACAGCTCCATCTATATCAAAGATGGAGCCTTTTGCTGCTTTTATTTTTTCCCTTCTCATATTTTTACCCTTGTTTTTTTCCAGTGAGAAGGTTACTTAGGAGAGTCGTATCATGTGGTGAACATCTCTAGAAAGCTCCAAATTCTCTATAGAGGATGATCTGATGATAACAGGGATGCAGAGAAGTAGCAATAGACTCCCAATGGCTGATACTCATGGGGAGAAAGCATTCACCTTATGAAAAGAAATGAAGCATTTCAAGAGCGTGATTTCTGACCTGGACCTACCAAGCACGATGTGGCTATTGGCCCTTGTTTTGTTGTCTGTAACTTTTAGGAGGAAAGTAAAAAGCTGCCTGACATTACAATCACAACTGTGTATTGGTTAGTCAGTGACAGGTTTTACACGTATTTAATATCAATTTCCCATTTTTTACTGTAAGGGTGATGAGGCACTGGAATGGGTTGCCCAGCGAAGTTGTGAATGCTCCATCCCTGGCAGTGTTCAAGGCCAGGTTGAACAGAGCCTTTGGTGGCATGCTTTAGTGGGAGGTGTCCCTGCCCATGGCAGGGGGGTTGGAACTGGATGGTCTTAAGGTCCTTTCCAATCCTAACTATTCTATGATTCTATTCATTTTACAGCTGTATGAGCAGTGTTGTAGCATTTATTACAAGTAACCAATATGTCTTTTCTTTAAAGGTTAACTTTGGCATCTTCTTAAAAATTCTCAGGATGCTGATTTCCAAGCTAAGAGCTCAGCAAATGAGCTTTCATGACTACAAATACAGGTATGTAATAAATAAAAAAGTCTTAGCCCCCTTTTTAATCACAATATCAGGAGGTTGCCTGTTTGCCCTGGCAGATCAGACATTTACTTACCACCACGAGGTGCAACAGAGATTCAGAGTGTGATATAGGAAAGCCATCTGGAGAAAGTTTCTTATCTGAGAGGTAATGGCAGGTCTGTGACTGTGTCCTGGATATTAAGGGTGCTTTCTCAAGGACTTTGCAAT
Source organism: Lorius lory (assembly GCA_025629905.1). Lineage (NCBI taxonomy): Eukaryota > Metazoa > Chordata > Aves > Psittaciformes > Psittaculidae > Lorius > Lorius lory. The sequence goes on along the minus strand of JAOSLQ010006499.1, from coordinate 347 downwards.
GCAGTAAGTAATACTCTGCTCTCAGGTATCCTCATTGTACACCCATGGCCTCTACCGCTCTGACACATTTCTTTCCTTGAGTGTGTGACTAAACATCCTCAAAGAAAAAAAGGTGTAGAAGATTAAGTGACATTAGCATTTCTCATCTCCACCAGCATTTCTCATCAGCATTTTTTGACAGACACTGACTCAAGAATGTTCTTGTTCTTCTTGTAAACCCAAATGAGAATATTATCCTTAGTCTGCACTCCTGTGGGCCATGGTATAGGCTCTCTGGCTAGAGGCTCAATGGTACATCATGTCTTATGAAAAGCCCTGGAGCTGGCCTTTGCATAAAGGGCAGCTTT
>JAOSLQ010006498.1:0-12755 GCA_025629905.1 Lorius lory | reverse complement strand
GGGTACACTCGGTTCCCTCATCCAGGTCGTTGATGAAAATATTAAACAGCACTGGTCCCAGCACTGACCCCTGAGGGTGTCTGTACACCACCAAGAATGATAAATACTAATTTCATTGTATACTGTAAAAGATGTCTTTCAGCCTTTTTCCTTAGATCCTTCCCGTTTGGTGTTTTGTTCTGCCCTCTATTTTCTCTCTATTATCTCTCTGCTAAGAAATTATCTCTCTACTGGTTCTGCAAGCTCAGGCCAGAGCTAGGAAAACTCACCAGAGGACAAACACATGAGCTATTCAAGGAAGATTGTTTTTTCTTCTTTTTCCCCTCAGATTTTAATGAATATAAATACAATTACCATATTTTTCCAGACTAGAGAGTTGAGAGACCACAGAGATGTGGCATGGACTTTGCTTTCCACTTTGCTCCGGAAGAAATCCACTTTCCTTTTATTTCATACTGTCATGGGCAAAGACAAGCCCTTCATGAGTTGTAGGTACAGGGCAGTGAATCTTTAATCAGCTAAGTCCTATGAAAGTCAAATTACTTTTTAAGAAGTTTAACATCCTGTCTTTTGTTCCATTCTAATGTTTTGAAACTGCCACTTAATAGACCATGAAGCACAGGTAGTGTCAGACAAACTCCCAAAGTAGTCCTCAGCTGTGTATCACTGCATGAAGAAAACATCCCTACATCCTAGTCTGTCCTGAATCAAGAAACATGTCTGCTTCCTCTGTGTACTTATATTGCTGACCTGGATAGAAGTAACATAAGGTATCCAGCATTTTGAGGGAAAATCCCTAGGTAAGAGAGTACACTGCAAAGCCTCCTCGTATGTCTAGAAGGTGTCTGATTTCTGTTCTTGCCTCCAGCTTCCAGGTTAGTGAGCTCTCTTTGGAATAAGACCTGCCCTTACTCTTGCAGTGTAGCCATGCTGCCTCTGAGTGTAGAAATGAGGTAAGTACTAGCTCCAGTGTTGAACACCTCTTTAGTCCCTGCTTGGCAACCCACAATGGGAGATGTCCTCTGAGGTGTAAGAGGCCTACCTTCCCATCAGGGTACCTTACAGTGTGATACAGACTGGGAGGCTAGGGAGTGAGGTCAGGGCGCTGTTAATGGGATAAATAACAGCCATAAAGGAATAGTCTTTGTGACCTCTGTAGCAGATGATAGAGACAAGATAGCCTGCCTTCACTGATTCAGATCCAGATTGTAATGATAAAGAGAACTGGTGTTTTCTATATGACATTGTGAGTTGTTGAGGTGATGGAATGGTTTTATTGTTTCTGTTTTGCTCTGAATTTTACCTAGACATTGTTTGAGTGCTGGGAGAAATCATGTAAAAAACCAGTCATTATGAGCAATTATGAATACTGAGGCAATCTACATAGCATGCAGAAGATTATGGTAAATGTGGGTGAGATTTGATTTGCACAACCCCCTGAAATACAAGGGTTAATTGTCTGTGGAACTGTGACATGTGGGTTAATTTGAGCAGATTATATTACCATGAGTAGTGGTGCTTGTGGAATAGTGTAAAATGATTCACCATTTAAACCGTTTTACTGCTGCTAGAATGAAAATAACCTATGTAGAAGAATCAAATTATCATTTCTGAGAAAAGAGAATCTGAGTGTTAAGTTTGAGGTGTGGGTGCGTGGTTCTCTTGTATGTTTAATTCTACCTAACAAATCTACAGATTTGTTCTGAACTCAGCAAATATACCTGAAAAAAACCTCGAGATGTTGCTCAGAGCTGAACTATCTGGAATATCACAATTTAAAATGAGAGATTCAAAATGTTCAAGGTACTTTACTTTTTTTTTTTTTTTCAGAAATATGCCAAAATAAGATGGATGTAACTTAAAATTAATAACAATAATAGCAATTATGCAGAAACATAATGCAAGGCTTACTTTTGCCATATTTTTTTCTGAAACTCTAAGTAGAAATGGAAGTAGATGTCTAAAAAGCCAGGACAATTTCCAGTCTGTGACTTCAAACAGAGCTATGATCATTCAAGCAAGATGTATAGTAGAATTTCTCAGAATTTTCAATTTTTATCTCAAGTTAATTTATTGAGATTTACTGTCTGTAGTATGAACACATGTTAACTACAGCATGTATTTATATGTGTACTCTGTGCATCTTCCTAATTGTCAGTGACAAATTTCTACCTTTCAAACCTCACTTGCCATTAATTTTAGCTCTTAGTCATGCCCATTAGGTATTATGTTAAGAAAAGATTTAATCAGACAAATTTTTTTGTGTTATTTAGAAGGTAATACTTGGATATTACAAGTAGATATACTCTATGAACCCCTAACACTTGTAATTGCTGTACATACATCTTACTGTTAATGTGATTATATAAATTAATTGTTAATCATTAAACTGTATAGGTCTCAGTATTTATTAGTGCAATTTCTTAAAACAACGGCTCTATAAATTATGTTTTCCATTTTAGATTTAATATTGCTCTTAATAAAATCTAGTTGTTAAAATTTGGGCTATGTATATTTTATAATTGATAGCCCCCAGTGATATTAATTATCAATCAGGATCCACTTAATTTTCAACAAACAACCAAATAAATCTTAAGTGTGTAGCAGCTTGTCTAGTGCTTAGAGCAAAACACTGGGGAATAGACTGTAGCCTATGTGTATGTGGTACTTAGCTATACCATACAGTGATAAAAGTGAATTTAGTTTGTGATTTGATTCTGAATATGCATGTAAAACAATCAAGCAGTGAAGTCTGTAAGGCTGAGTGACTTATAAAAAATGAAGTAAAATTCATCTGGAGAGTGTGTATGGTGCTGCTGAGAGTCTGACTAGGTGTGAAATGAGCCAAAGCTATATGCTTCACCAGGAAAACTCATGGGAAGCAAGAAAGGTCTGGGTTCAGTTGTGGGACATAGTAACTGGCAGACCCCACAGAAGCCAGGAGCATGATCTATAAAGTGACGTTTTCTGTCTGTCCCATTTGTTCAGAACAACAGAAATGTGGTGTCTGTCTGAAGCAACTCTCTAATTTGCCTTTCTGTCCTGTGGCTTCACACTGAGTCAGCCTGTGAGGTTATAAATAAACCCACAGTAATCTTAGGGTTTTTTGATGAAGGTATACTGGTGTTTTCCTACTACTTTGAATGGTTCATTTCCTTTCTTAAATATATACGAAGTAACTTGGTGGTAAGTGGCTTATAATTCTAACAAAATCCCATGTGCATAAACTATTTTTATTAATGTTGAATATGTCAAAACCTTGAGGTCATTCAAATAATAAAAGCAATGTTCATTGTCCCCCTGATCTTTTTACGAGTTGGAGTTACTTACAAGATTCAGACATAAAGTAATACTTCAAAACATTTTTATAAATCTAAATATACTGAAATAGTGAGAGATGGTAATAAAAGACTTTTTCACAGGGTATTTCTTACTTAAATACTTTATGTTGCTTTCTGTTTGTTCTCAGCACTATTTTGAGTAATTCTGAACTCCTAAGATATGCTTAAGAGAATTAAATATTTGTGCTCTCAAAACTGAATTTTTAAAGAACATTTTCTCTTTACAGGAATGAGGTTTGCTTTGTCTTTGTGGCTTGTCTTGCAAGTTGTATGACACACCTTTTCTTCATTGGAAGAAAAATATGTATTTATGTGTTTGCAAAGACTGCTCTGCTGGAAAAGCAAGAGTCAATTATTAAGTCACCTCTTCAAAAATTTCAGTGTGTAACTCATAACTCTACCAGCAATACTTTGTTGAATTTCATCTTTTGTCTTGGCTCTTCCCAACAAATACACCTTGAGCTAAGAAGTGATCCTAAACAGAGAGTGATTTTTAATTATGCCCGTATAGCTCATGAAAACACATTAACCTCGCCTTTGTTTTAGAATGTGTACATTTTTTGGACAAACACTAAATTGTAGACTCACTGACATCAGCTAAAACAAACTTCACCAGTGATCCTAGGGTGGCAGCTCTTATAGGCTTTGAGGTGGTGAAGGCCCTGAATTGTCTTTACAGCTGACTTGTAATATATTTCCCCTGCAAATCAATTAATGTATCATAGAGCTCAATTAACTGTCCTTATAATAAGGTACATAAAAATAACAGGGTTGAGGGAGAAATTAGCCTTGCAATACTCTTCCTTTCAAACTTAACACTGCCAGCTACCACTGATAGTGAAAATGTTGATTTGTGTTTGTAAAAAAGCAAGCTTCAATCGTTTAGATAGATTTGCAAGTATTAATTTTTGTAAGTCAGTTCCTCTAGGAGGCCTATTCCAAATCTATTAATTCTTCATATATAAAATCAGTCTCCATTTCACTTTTCCTAGACATTTTTTTTGTATTTTAATTTCTTTATAGTCCAAAGGATGAGTCAAGCAGCTGTAGTAGTGCCATCAGCCAGGCAAGATGTAATCATTTGAATATTCTTAATTAGTGTTCTAATTTTAATAGGCTTGCAGCATAGTGGAGAAGATTAGATGTTTGTAGGTACTAAGGCAGGGAAGAAATAATTAGAAGGGCTCTAAAAACTGACATCACAGTAAAGTTTTCTGTCAGTTATCTCTTCAGGGACTAATTTAAATCCAAAAATGTTAAAAGGCAATCACTGCACAAACAGAAGTTCAAACCAAATGAAACCAGAATCAGGGGATGTGGCAAATTCCCTGACCAAAGGAAACAGAGGAAGGTGAAATTATTTCAGTTGGGCTCTGAGTTGTAATTTCAGAAATGCTATCATTCTTTAATTATAGGGCAAAGGTTGGGGTTTTGGTTTTCTGTAGTTTTTGTTTGTTTGCTTTTGGTTGGGTTTTTTGTTTTTGTTTTTTTTTTTAATTTTGTTTTACAAGAATATATTCAAATATGTAATAGTTAATATGTGAGTAAAGTCTTGTCATAAAAATACGCATAAGGTTTAAAAAATACTAAAAAGTCTATTTCCCACCTCACTAGAGAGTAATTGTAGTCTCCTATGTTTCGTGAAGAAACACTGTTCTTAGAATGTCCTTTTGTGTGATGCAAGATACAAGAGACTTGTTAAGTTAGTACCATTTTAAAAAGCAAACCCCCACCATTTCTATAGAATAGATTTCCAGTCAGAAATGGTAGGGCTAAGAAAAATAGTGGTGAAATCAAATTTTTTCTTGTGAAAATTAGGATGTTTCATTTCTTAAACAAATACATAAACTTCCAATGCTTTCACAAGTCAGAAAAGATGAAATTTTAACAAACATGTAATTTGTACAGAAAATTACATGAATTTCTCACTTTTACTTTTTTCTGACGAGGATTCACACTCTACAGAAGCAGTTTAAATCATTGTAGGTTGTTCTGGAACACCTTCAAAATCTAATGAAGCCATAGCTAACCAGGTGTTAGGATAATCCACTGGATATTTCAAACAGTATGAAATTCTTCTTATAGCTGATTCTAGTCACTTAAGTTATACAGTGTTGAAGTTAAGTTATAGTTAGGCCAGCACCTGGCTGTTAATAATTTTAACACTCTTCCACAGTCCAAGTCTGTCTCAAGTGATTGAGGAATTATAGTAACTTTGTTGCATACTCATTGAATTTCTGCTTTCTGTGTTCACAGTTTGGACGCTGCCCACCAGAGCAGTTCTCACTATCATCAGCTCTTTCTGTCTTCTTGCACTAGTTTGAGTGGCTGGACACTGACCTTTAAAGAAGCAAGCACTAAGATATGTTCCTGACCTAGGTAAGTCTGCAAGTGTGTTTGCAGCGCTCTTACCAAAGGATAAAGATGATAGACAAAAATTATAATGCAGATTATTAGAGAATGAAGAATACTACAGCAATGGGCTGAAGTTGTCTTTGCTGGCACTTCGGTACTACACTTTTAAAATCTCTTTCCATACCACTGTGGGAATAGGATCTTAGTGGTCATATGTCAATTTTGGCTGCCCTGGTGGGGATGTTGAAAAATAATCCAGGAATCATTGTATGTATGAGAAAAGTACACTAAAGTTCAAATAACCATTGATGAATTCTCTTGTTCAGGTTGTTACCCCTACAGAAAACTTTGGGCAAGATTCTCAAACACGGACAATGCTTAGCTGTTCAGGGATGCAAAATTAAAATAACTTGATGTTTTCATTCCAGCTGTATTTCTTGGTTGGATGGTGCTAGGTACAATGCAGAATTGGCTTAGATGATGAGGTCTCCTGAAATGGCAATTAGTCTTAGCTGCTTATGATCTCTATAGCAGAATATTTCATTCAGTGTAACTGCTGTTTCTTATGGTCTTTTTCTTCCTATAAGCAGGTTGTTCTGCAGCTGCCTCATTTGCACATTGGAAGAAGTTTTCTTCAGCCAAAACCAACGCTTGCAGGGCTTTCCAGTCCTTTATGGAGAATTTGATTCCCTCTTGGAGCAGCATGGACTTCAGACTAAGGTGAGTTTCCTGCTGGAAAAAGGATTTGTGCATAATTGATCGCAATTTGAATGGAAAGATAACCTGTAGCAAATTGGGGATTCTCCAGTTTTTAATTGAAAAATGCCAGAAAGATACTGTCTAGCGCTTCTGATGTAGATACCTGAATAATTCAGCTACACAGCTAGTATGATATGGTAATACAATCCAGAGATCAAAACAATTTTTTGGCTGTGGCAGATTCAAGCTAAAGTTCTGTATATTAATTATTCTGTATATTATATATATTAAGCCTTTTAACTCCCATGTCCCTCACCATGTTAAGTCTTTCCTGTTGAAACAATTCCATTTTATGTAAACACTTAAGTGTTCAGTAAAGTAGAGGAAGGCAGGTAGTAATTAGAATGTCTAGGAGTTAAAACCCTCAAATTTGGTGTTACTCTAATGTAGATGATAAGAGGACAATTTTAAAAAAGCTTCCTTCTTATAGTATCTACGAAATAATTCACTACACCTTTCACTGCGTTATTAGTATTACTCTCCATATATTTTCCTTGGTGCAATTTTTTTGAATTGAAAATGGTTTTTTGTGATAGCCTCTTCCATTGCAAGACAATAAGAATCCATCACTACAAATTCATATTTTTCTGTAATGTGAAGGCAATAGGAGATGACACACTGATTTTATTTACTTGGCTTATGCTTGAGACACCTTCGAAAATTTCATATATTCCTTCTAGGAAGGATTAGAGAATTCAGAAGTAGAAGCTTGCTGCAGAGTAGCTAGTAACCTGCTTGCCAGGACAACCTGTTACAACTGGATGACTGAAATTTGAATTTGATGGTAAACAGACTCAAATGTTAGTAGTGACAGTCTAGGTGAATGCCTTTTTATCTAGTATATAAGCTATATTGAAATAGAAGCTTTTCTCAGCTCTCCTCTTTCTTCTCTCCCTTCAAATACCATTTTAAAATTACAGAGATCTGTATTCTCTATTACACAAAATCTAAGTCATCTTCCTGAGTAAACCTAGAAATAACTCTTCTTTGTGGTCTTCGGTAATGTTCTTACCCAAAAGCCTCAAAACATAACTAACTTTAGTGAGGCAGCTAAGACAGCCACTTCTATCTTCTCTTACAGTCTAGCAGCTTTTGAGTAGTTCACATGACAGTATAATAATTTGGGACAGAAAATAAGAATCTAAACTGTAGGATGAATTTGTTTTAATAATCTCAGTCAAGGCTACGCATTCACACATAAAATGCATGTGGTATTTAATGAGCATAGGTCATCAGGCCAAATATTTTTCATTTTTTTTGCTTTCTTGCAGTACAGGGGATGCACGTCTTCATAGTATTTTCCAAATGCCTCCTCCTGTGGCATTTTGTACATCTTGGAGGACTCTCAAGCAAATAATGGTGTAACTCAACACATTTCAGTGTTTTGACAGTATAACCAATTTGTTAAAAAAAAATTCACAGTAGCAGTAGTCATGAGAAATTACAATGCTGGTGCCTATTATGAATAATTTTAAATCACAAATAAATAAAACTGCTAACAAAAGCCTAAATTCCGAAGTTAACTTCCAAGATTGCAGTATTTAATAACTCAAAATATTCCAAGTTCTGAGAAATCTGGAGATTAATTTCTCCTTTAGTTTTGTGTCAGAAAGTCACACACAGTGGATCTGTGTTTGCACTGAGGGAAATCTCTCTCCTTTGTGGGTTTTTTTGAGCTCAAGGTCTTCAAACAGTGATAGTGAGAACAGTAGCAGCTTTAAAAGCTTCCTTATCTTAAAGAAACCTAAGAAACATGTTGCTTTAAGTAGGTGCTTTTGAACCAGCTTTGGCAAAGTGATTAGCCTTTTTTCAGTGTTGTAGCTTGCTTTTGGCTTAACACTGAATTGTTTTAGCACTGGAGTAGTTTAGGATATTCAACACCTACATATATAGTTTACCAGAGGAAGCAAGAATAACATTTCCAGAGGTTTGTTCTTGGTGTTCACTGTAATGTGAATTATGCCTAAAGCCTTAGAAATCTTGGAAAATGTTAAATTCTAGGGAGTTAAGGATTAGGTTTTGAGCTGGTTCTATTATCCTGGTACAGACCAGAATGAGTCATGTACAAATGCTGTGTGCATGTTAGATGACATCTGGAATAAGTTAGTCCCAGAAGATTTTAAGATTGATTTTGAGACTGTTTCAATTTTGAATATAATTCCAAAATGAATTTTATCTAGCCCCTGTAGATTGAAGCATCTTTCAGACTAATTATGTTATATACTGGGGATTAGAAGAAATAGGGAAAGTATGTGAGAATTGTGCAGAGGAAATTATTTCCTGTCAGTAAAACAACTTTCAATCCAGATCTTGTCACACATTATGAATGATAAGCTCATTTTTGCTGAAATTCCTTTGGTATATTCAACACATTTCTGGCTGGTAAAATTGGCTGTTGAAATACTAGACTCTCTTAGCTGGTTTTGTACCAGAAGATGGAGCTGAAGAGCCTGTATTTAGACTCTTGGCAGCACAACTAGTTTACTTTGAGTAGTGTTGGCCTGAGCTTTACAACCTCCATGCATGAGATCAAACAAGGAAAACTATGATTGCAGCTGTTTCACTATTTCACAGCCTTGTAGCCTTTAAGACATAGTAAAACCGAGAACAAAAACAGAGTCTAAGTAAAGTCAACCTGAACAAATTACACATTTCGATGAGAAACATTCATAAAATAATATCTAGGGTTTTTTTGGTGTTGTTTTTTCATTCTTCTTCTTTTTTTCTTTTTTTCCTAAGAAATACATGCAGACTAATTTTGCAGTGGGAGAGGTCTCAAAGGTTAAGATAAATGGAGTTACATGTACATAACATTATTCATACCTAATTCTTTGCAAAATCAGAATTTAGGATTTTATTTTGTTTTACTAAATTTGAAAAGGATGTGATTCTGCAACTTTTTCACAGGCAGGCCTAATATGGAATCTGGTGGGAATGTGCTGAGGAATTTTATGTTAGGCATCTAGCACAAAATTTGTGTTAGGCATCTAACACAAAATTAGGCACAAAATGTTAGGCATCTAACACAAAATTAGTATCAAGAACTAATGCACATTTGGATACTTGCATGGATCTGGTGGTCAGTATTTTGCATGCTATTTTATACCCTACAGAGTTACAGTCATGGAACACATGCACATGAATGCCATTCTCACAGTTTCTAAGCAAATTAAAAAAATGTGTATTCTATTAACACAGATGACAGCATTTTTAGAAAGAATCCTAGTCATTCACAATCATAGCAACTTCCCCCTCTCCCTCCCACTAGTATTTCAGTCACTAAGGAGCTAACTAACCCTGCAAAAATAATCCTACAGAAAGGTTGAAATAAAATTTTTAGATTTCCTTTTTTTAATAGCAGCCATCTCCAGTGTGTACATAATGTTGCTGCCACTTTATCTGTTTATTGTAAATATCACATAGAGAACAATCATCTTTTTGCTTTCCTATTTTCAGAACAAAACTTAAATATTTGAAAAGCACTTTGAAGATAAGTACTGGTTTGATATTTAATTTTAAAACCAGTACGTTCTGTCCTTTGCTTCTATGCAAAGTCCCCATTGATTTATTAAGAACTTGGAGAGTTTTGCGTATTGGGCATTAATTCACTGGTGGTTGGCAGCATGTGGCTAAAATTCTTCACAGTTTGAAATGCTCTTACTGTCTTTTAATCCATTTATTCAGTGGAAAGAAAAGTCCCTTCTTTCCTGAACCTTCTACCCAGTCTCTGAGCTTCTGTGCTTAATATCAGGTCCTTCTGCTTGTAATTATTATGTAAATCCTGTTGTACCGTTCTCTGACAAATCGTAAGGCACTTCCAGTCTGCCCTACACCCTTTGCTCCCTCTTTTCCCTCAAACGGAAGACTACTAAAATTATGAGGCTCGCATACCCGCAGGTTTAATGGACAATTACTCAGTAATGGATAACCCTTTTCCATAATATTATTTTCCATTTAACAAAAAAGTTTAACAGTGCAGGGTAGTTTATGTGTGCTTTTGTTCACTTTTGGTGAAGAAAATAAATATTTGGCATAATTTCAAGCTGCTGATAAAAAGAGCTTGGGACTGTATCTTGTATATTCAGTGTTGGAAAGCTGGCAAGAAATGCATATGAAGAAAGGTTCACTTATCTCAGTTTCTGTAACTAGTAAGGAATGTGCAGTGAGACTTTTGGGAAGTGTTTCATATAGTCTTGCCTGACCTATTTTCCACCTAGAAACAGGAGTGCTTGTAAGAGTTGATAAACTTGAGACTGCTGCTGGAGATACAGACAACTACTTAATCTCTTTCATACGAAATGCCTCCATGTTTGACCATCTTTGCTTTCTCTTCTTTTTTCCTAGCATTTATTTGTGCTTTTTAGTTGTTGCCAACACTGTCCACGACCAATGAAATACCAATCGTTATAGTATCACCATGTCATTTCTGTTTTCCAGTGTTATGACATGACATGGTTTCGGTCTGATTCACTGGTGTGTTATTGCAGATTTTTGAAACCACTGCTTTGAAATCAGTAGAATTACCACAATGTGGAAGTGAGGTATTGTAATGGTGAATCAGCATAAAGCTGAAGTAGCACAGGCTGGTGTGAGAGATTGATCTGAAATCAGACTCTTCTCTCCGTTGTCTCAAAGCTTGGTATGAGAAGCTGAGATGGAAATCCACCTATCTTTTGTTCCAGAGATGAGTGGGAGTTGCTGAGATAAGACTCCAATGTCCATTGCCTGGGAGAAGGGTGTGAGGAGCTGAACTGGGACTCACCATCCATTGCCTGAGGAATGTGTGGGAAAGAGCTGAGATAAGACTCTTCTGTCCATTATCTTGAGGATCTGATATGACAAATTGCTGCCCATTATCCCAAGAATTGCTGAAGTTTAAGTTGAAGTGCAGTTGAAGAGCTGACTGGGAGACCAGCAAAACTGGTCCACCAGGAATGTGTAATATGTAAAGTTAAGAACAGAGGTATTACCTCCAGCTCTTTATAAAAGGGGGAAAAGGTAATCACCAGGGAGAACACCTCTGTGAGGACACTCTCCACCGATGACTACTACAGACCCTGAGGGACACTTCCCTGAGACATTGCCATGAGGGCAACTCCACCAGGACACCTCCAAGGGTACCTTCAAGGGAACAACTCCATGAGGACATCTACCTCCAATGACTACTATGGATTCTTGGGGGACTCTGTTCTGATACCGACTATGAACCCTGAAGGACTCCCATCACCTCCAATGACAACGACGGATCCCCGAGACACCACTGGATCTATGCTGGTGGCTTTCTCTGCACCCCAAATCCTTGCTTCATTTCTGTCCTTTTTCCAACCTGTCCTATCGCTATCCCCTTTATTACAATAATTTCTCTTTTTTATAATAGTTGTCTTTTTGTAATAAACCAACTGATCGAATATCGTACTTGATCTTGTTTGCATCTTAATTTCACTCTTCGGGTCACAAATGAAACAGAGTCCGGCACTGGGGTTTTCTCCAGTCGGACCCTGACGTTAAATTGACATCACAGACAAGATCAGGATCCCTTGCGGTAAAAAGTACTGTAATGTCACGTGAAGTGTACATGTGTACCTCTCAGGAACATAAGGGGGATATTTTGCTGAAGCAGATGTGCTGCATCCCTGAGACAACTACCCTAACCTATTGCTGCATTTCACTTGCTTTGTATTACATGTGTGCTTCTAAGGGACTTAAGGGGTGGGTTTTGTTGAAACAAAATTTGCTGCCTCCCTGAGACGACTACCCCAACCTATTGCTGTATTTAACTTGTTTTGCATTAAGTGCTTACCTCCCAGGGACTTCAGAGGTGAGTTTTGTTGAAGCCAAACGTGCCTCCTTGAGATGACTGTCCCATTCAGAAATGAATTGCAGTGAAGCTGCCCCTTAGGGCAGAGAGGTGTTGTATGGCCGTTTAGAGAAACATAAGGCTCATCCCTCTCTGCCAGGAGTAGAGTGGGCAAAGACAAATCGGCATAATTTGCAATGTGTAACAGACCAAGTAAGCACCCTGCAAAAGGCCAGGAAAGGGTAAATCGATTGTCTGTGCCATACTGGGTGTCAGCTCGGCTGCTGCAATGCAGGCTAGAAAACAAAAGCAAATAGCTGAATTTCATATAATCATAGAATCATAGAATAGTTAGGGTTGGAAAGGACCTTAAGATCATCTAGTTCCAACCCCCCCGCCATGAGCAGGCACACCTCACATTAAGCTATATCACCCAAGGCTTCGTCCAACCTGGCCTTGAACACTGCCAGGGATGGAGCATTCACAACCTCCCTGGGCAACCC